>SJYV01006970.1:158098-185796 GCA_006410875.1 Neotragus pygmaeus
TTCCAAAGTACACCTAGGGCTGATCTCCTTCAGAATGAACTGGTTGGATCTCCTTGCAGTCCAAGGGACTCTCAAGAGTCTTCTCCAACACCACAGTTCAAAAGCATCAATTCTTTGGCATTTAGCTTTCTTCATGGTCCAATTCTCACATCCATACATAACCAGTGGAAAAACCATAGCCTTGACTAGATGGACCTTTGTTGGTAAAGTAATATCTCTGCTTTTTAATATGCTATCTGCTACTGCTGCTGCTAAGTCACTTCACTTCACTATGTGTCCACCAGGCTCCCCCATCCCTGGGATTCTCCAGGCAAGAACATTGGAGTGGGTTGCCACTGCCTTCTCCAATGCATGAAAGTGAAAAGTGAAAGTGAAGTTGCTCAGTCGTGTCCGACTCTTAGCGACCCCATGGACTGCAGTCTACCAGGCTCCTCCGTCCGTGGGATTTTCCAGGCAAGAGTACTGGAGAGGGGTGCCACTGCCTTCTCCAAATATGCTATCTAGATTGGTCATAACTTCCTTCTAAGGAGTAAACGTCTTTTAATTTTATGGCTGCAATCACTATCTGCAGCCCCCCCAAAATAAAGTCTGACACTTGTTTCCCCATCTATTTCCCATGAAGTGATGGGACAAGATGCCTTGATCTTAGTTTTCTGAATGTTGAGCTTTAAGCCAACTTTTTCACTCTCCTCGTTCATTTCATCAAGAGGTTCTTTAGTTCTTCTTTGGTTTCTGCCATAAGGGTGGTGTCATCTGCATATCTAGGTTATTGATATTTCTCCCGGCAATCTTGATTCCAGCTTGTGCTTCTTCCAGCCCAGCATTTCTCATGATGTCTCTAACCATAATACCTATTAAATGTTCAAATCCTTAATTCTCCCACAATTTTTAAAATTTTATTTCTTCTAGTTGAGTATCAGAGTGGAACAAAGCATTTTTATGTGACAATGATATATGAGTGATTAAGTCTACTGGGTCTGAGGGTTTTGAGTTTACCTTTTGTTTTAGACACAAATTTTGTGGGATACTTGGGTTGCATGAAAATTCAAAATATATTTCCCACCTTTCCTGTTATTCTCTGAAAGTTTTTTAATAAGAGGAGCTAGCTATTGGATTATATGCCATTAAATCTTCTATGTGTCATCTGTTTACTTTGAGGAATAAAAATCTTCACAGTCTTTTCATTTTTGTTTAGTCGCTAAGTTGTGTCCAGCTCTTTGTGACCCCATGGACTGTAGCCTGCCAGACTCCTCTGTCCATGGGATTCTCCAGGCAAGAGTACTGGAGTGGGTTGCCATTCCCTTCTCCAGGGGATCCTCCTGACCCAGGCATTGAACCCGTGTCTCCTGTAGTAGAGGTGGATTCTTTACCACTGAGCCACCTGGGAAGTCATAAAGAACTAAGCACATTTAAATTATTTAAATATAGCAGCTCTCAGCATAATGAATATACTGTTTATAGAATTTAATAAGTGCAATAGCCTCCAACCATCCTTCCCTCAAATTTCTGCCTGAGAGTTGTGGTAACGCACTTGAGGTTGAGAGGCTTATTGGAATATAAATTACAAAGCAATCACTCTTTCAAATGGAATTTGAAGGAAATAATAGAGTGATAGCAGGGGCTGCAAAAGAAATTGTGGTGGTCTAGGGCAAAAGTGCCAACATTCCCGTCCTTTTTGCTATTTTATACTCCAGATGCTGTTCCCATCGTTACTGTGACCAGAAGAAATTCTGGTTCTTGGACTGAGAATCATGTAAAAACTACGTGCTGTTTCTGGACAGAATGGAAAATGCAGAATCACAGTGGCACTACTCCAACTTAATATCTGTAGGATAGATTTACAGCAGTGAAATTAACATTCATTCTCTAATTTCCTCCCTAGTATTTGCTGGAAATTTGAGTTTGTCAAACACACACACACCCACATTTCCCGCACACTTAAAACTAAGATTTCAGATGATAGAAAACATTTATGATGATAACATATATTTGATTCTTAGTTATTTCAGTGGACCTAAAACATTTCAACTAAATTAAAATAACTATCTGTTACAGTAAAAAAATTCAGAAAAATTTTTTATCTCAATCCTGATCTTACAGCAATTAACAAAAATAATTTCCATGAATTGCAGGTCTAAGTGTGAAAAGTAAACAATATTGCTTTAAGACAAAAAAACAGAACTTCTTTCTGACCTGGAAGTAGGCAAGCTTCATAGATAATGCAAAAAAGAAAAAAAACACACAGAAAGCCCATTAATGATGAAAGAAAAACGATAGATATGTTAAAATTAAGATCTGTTCAGGAGATAGTATTAAAAGAATGAAGAAAAAATAATGAGGGAAAAATTTTCACTATATATATATATATATATAGTAATGGTTTTTATATCCAAAATATATGAAGAACTCCTAAAAATCAGTAAGAAAAAGACAATCCTCTGTCTCACGAGAATGGTCAAGATGAGACACATGGGAAACATCAGGTGTTAGATGTGCAACAAATGAGATTCTCAAAAACTGTAGGAGGGTAAGTTGGTACAGTTTGGAAAACTATTTGGTAGTATTAATCAGCTGTGATACAGCAATTCTACCAAATATACACCAAATGGAAATGTGCACACTTGTTCACCAAAACACAAGCACTAGAACATTTATAGCAGCATTATCTGTAATAGTTCCAAACTGGAAACCATCCAAGTGCACATCAATAGTAGAACAGATAACAAACTATAGTTCAGTTTGCCTTTGAACAACATGGTTAGTGGTGCCAACTCTTCATACAGTCAAAAATTCACATGTAACTTAGAGTCAGGTCCGCATATCCCTGGTTCATTGTCAGAGGATTCAACCAACCTAGGATAGTGAAGTAGTATAATGTTTACTGCAGACAAAACCCCTGCACAGTTCAGACCCAAGTTGTTCAAGGGTCAACTGTACATCGACAGAACAGAATGCCACAGAACAATAAGAACAGCTATGTACAGAATATGTACAGTGTCTCAGGAGCATAGTTCTGAGTGAGGCAAACAGGACACAAAATAGTGCAGACTGTGTGAGTTTGTTGTGTGTGTGTGTTAGTCACTCAGTTGTGTCTGACTCTTTGCAACCCCATGGGTTGTAGCCCGCCAGGCTCCTCTGTTCATGGAATCCTCCAGGCAAGAATATTGGAGTGGGGTTGCCATTTCCTTTTCCAGGGGATCTTCCTAACCCAGGGATAGAATCGGGTCTCCTGCATTAGAGGCAGATTCTTTACCATCTGAGTCACCAGGGAAGCCTGTGACTATATTATGAGGAAGGAAACAAAGCTCTGCTGTTAGAAACCAGGAACCTTGGGGGTGTGTGGTGGTGTGACCTGAAGGGTATGTGAGGTATCTCCTGCAAAGCTGGCAATGTTTTGTTTCTCAATGTGGCTTCTGGATAAACAGGTGTGTTAAGTTACCAACCTCTACAAGTACACATACATATTTATGTGTATATATTATCCTTCTATAAAAAGTTAAAATGCAGTTACTTTGCATGCAGGATTAGCGTGCCTATTTGGTTTGATTCTCTTTTCATGAACATGTCCTTGGCTTTGAGATGCTGGATTTACTGTGGATTGCTGGATATCAGTGGCAGCCCCAGATGTAAACCTTGAGTTTGCAGTGGATTCATATAGATGGCTGGTAATCCGGGTTCTTATCAAATGCAGATTGTGTTGGCAAACTCCTCTACCTCCTAAGGTCACATTTCAGGGTATCCACTAATGGGTATCTTTCCTGAAGCTGATCAACTGTCTGCAGCCCAAACTCACTGTTCTTTGCTCTGTGCTTCCATTGTTCCTCATTTGTACTTGTGTTACAGCACTTACTCTGTTATTTATGAAGTTGTATTTAGTTGTTTGTGTATCTAAGCTTGTCCACTGGATTGTTAGCCTTCCTGAGGAGAAGTGCCTTTTCTGAGTCACACAGCACAGTGACCAGATATGAAATAAATGCTAGATTGTCTTCAGGACTCCAGATCTGCAGTCTTCTGAAGCCACGCATTGCTTCAGTAAACCTTGTTGGCTCAACCTTTAGCCACACCTAAATCCCTTCTCAGGTTCCCCAGGTGGCTTGGTGGCAAAGAATCCACCTGCCAATTCAGGAGACACAGGTTTGATCCCTGGGTCAAGAATATCCCTGCAGAAGGAAATGGCAACCTCCCCAGGATTCTTGCCTGGGAAATCTCTCGGATAGACGGGCCTATGCTTTTTCATGGGGTCGCAAAAGCATTGGACGGGACTAGTGACTGAACAGCAACAACAACAACAAACCCCTCTCAGCACCTGCACTGCTATCAACTTGTTCTGGGCCAGCATCATCTCTTGCCTGGGTAGTACCAGTAGCTTCCTAGTTTCCTTCCTTCTACTTTTGTCCCCTTTGAGTCTATTAGTTTAGTGGTCAGAGGGACTCTTAGAATTAAAGTCAACTAACATCACTCCTCTAAAAATCCTCCATTGGTTTTTTATCTTAGAGGAAAAACCAAAGTCCTTTCAATAGTCTATCAGGCCCTTCCTTCTGTTACCTCTCTGACGTTTTTTTCTGTATTCTTTCCTTTGCCACTCTCATTCACATATGGCCTCCTTGATGCTTCTTATGAAAGAACCTTGGGGACCTGCCTGGTGGTCCAATGGCTAAGACTCTGTGCTCCCAATGCAGGGGGCCCAGGTTCGATCCCTAGTCAGGGAAATAGATTCCACATGCTACAAGTAAGACCTAGCCC
This sequence comes from Neotragus pygmaeus, assembly GCA_006410875.1. Taxonomy (NCBI): domain Eukaryota; kingdom Metazoa; phylum Chordata; class Mammalia; order Artiodactyla; family Bovidae; genus Neotragus; species Neotragus pygmaeus. The sequence continues at coordinate 162,842 of SJYV01006970.1, forward strand.
AGCCAAATATTTATATATATATAAAAGAAAGACTTTTGGGGGAAAAAGGGACCCGAAGCTTGCTCTCACTTATAGGACTTGGCACATACTATTTTCTCTGCTTAGAAGCCCTTTTCCCCAAGAACCATAAGGCTGCTACTCTTCCCTTCATGTTTTGACTTAAATGGCACCTTCTCAGAGGGCCCTTCCCTGACCACCTTGTTTCAAATGACACTCATATATTCTCCTTATTCTCACCAGCTCTGTATTCTTTCTTTTCTGTTTTATACCCACCCCACAGTACCTATTATTAATACCTACCAACATAATAATACATACATAATATATAATTTACTTATTCTCTGTGATTTGCCTCTCACCAGTAGAATGTAAGCTTCATGACAGCAGAAATTCTGTTACAGTCATTGATGTTTACCCAGAACCTAAGGCATTTGGCACATAATAGGTGCTCAATAACTATTGTTGAATGAGAGAGAGTCTCTTTAACCTCTCTGTTTTTCTCACTAAAATAAACACAAATTGCTTTCAGGCAGGGATCATGTCAAATTCATCTTTCAGAGTTTAATATGGTCTCTGGCAAAGGGTAAGTGGCCATTAATATTGAAGTGAACTGTTGAAGAGAAACACACTCTATGATTCTCTGAATACTGCATTCCAAGATGGACATTCCAAGAAGGGCTGGATACATGATACAGAGGAGAAACAGAGAAGGCTTCAGTTAACCAACAAATACATAGATATTAAATTTTATATTACATGAAAATGTAGATAGAATTTGGGAAATAAATAGAGGCTAGGGAGATTCTGGATTCCTACTATCATGAGAGTACGGAGTGAGGATATTAATCATAATTACCTGGGAATATTTGAGGGGTTCAACACTGCTACCTCTTCGGGAGAGCCTCTGGCATTTATGGAATATTTATTATGTGCCAGACTTCTGGATGAGATTTCCAGTGGTTGCCCACTGGTGTTTTCTTGGCCCTCACCCCTTGAGCTCCAGCCTGAATAACTGTATTTCTCTATGTGGTGACACTTTCTTATAAAAGAAGTAAAATCATACTAAAAGTTAATATTTTTCTCTTACTCCCTTTCCTCCTCCTCCTTCTCCTTAATGGAAAAGTATTCGTAAAAACAAAATAGTTGCTTTGGGAGTTTAAGTTGCTATATAGAATCCAGGATAATTATTTTAAGCAGGTCCATACAATAGAGGCAGCTTAAAATGACTAAACCAGCTTTTAAAGCAGCTCCATTGGCAGTAAAATTTTTACTTAAGGGAAAGTAATGATAAACATGAACTTTAGACTAATAGTTACTACTGGGAGGTGGGAGGAACTTTCCAAGGCATTAGAGACAGCTTCTTAAACTAAATGGTGAGTACATGTTATTACTTTTCAATATATTTCTATGAGACACATATTTTTATGAAATATTAAAAAAATTAATTGCTCCTCTGGACCAAGACTTTTCTCAAACAACCATTTAAAGACCCTTAATGTATATTAAAATTAAAGTAAGTCACTTTAATAGCATTAAAATTTTCCATGGTAAAATAACTGTAAGCATTTCAGCCCTCCCTGTGGAAAGCCTTTATGTAAGAGTCTTTCAACAATAGAATCTAAAATAGCCTCTTCCTGTGAAGGTTGTATACAGATTCCTTTTGTTTGTTTGTTTATAAGTCATTTGTTTTAAACTCTAAATAATCTTCTCTTAGTGCCAATATTTGGAATTCCAGCAAAGAGGAAAAGCCTATTTAATAACTCAAAGAACTCTAGTGATGATACACAGGCCATAACCACTAAATGTAGCTATCATTAAATAAAAGGCATTCACATCCAAATTAGGAACACAAGTGGCATGGAGACAAAAGAAGGAACTCCTAGAGTTTGCCTCTGCATAAGGTCCAGGCTTTAGCAGGGCAGGAGAGAAGCATCTGGCCTGAGATAGGTGTGTTAGGAGCGTTTGGAGCAACAGAAATATGATATAGCCACTTTTGTTATTTAAAAATTTCTAGTAGCCACTTTAAAAAAGGAAACATGTGAAATTAATCTTAATACTGCTGCTGCTACACTACATATAGTTTATTTTACCCAGTATATCCAAAACATCATTTCAACAAGTGATCAATATAGAGATTATTAATGAGATCGTTTACATTCTTTTTCTCACAATAAGTCTTAAATCTGGTGTGTGTTACTTCAAAGACTGGGTCCATTTGTGGAATCTACTGCTTTGCAACTGTAGATGATATGGCCATCTTTTACAAAAAGATGACATTAATAATACAAAGTTATATATGACAGTGAACGTTAATTTAGAATGAAAAAGGCATCCAAGGAATTACTGGAGATTTGAAGATTCAGCGCCACCCCCACCCCACCCTTTAGACATCTCTCTTGGAAACTCACCAGAAATACTTACATAGAAGTGTTTCCTGACTCCAACCTGGCTTCCCCTCCCCAACTTGAACAGGACAACTCCTGGCACTCACAGGGGCCCCACCTATGTCAGGGTCTCTGAAGTGTTTACGTTTTGTTAATGTTACAGGTGAAACCTTGATCCCTAGCACCTAAAAATGTTGGAGATAAGGTGTTTAAAAGAGATGACTGAGTTAAAACGAGGCCATCAGGCATGGGCCCTAATCCAATATGACTGGTGTCCTTAGAAAAAGAGGAAGAGACACAGAGAGGACAGGCCAGAGCAAACTAATACAATCAGCTTCCCATTAAACTTCCTCTGCTTATGGACTCTGCTCTTTCCTGCCTTATCCCCTTGCTCACCAGCAACCTTCTCCTCTCGGTCTGTTCTGATCCAACCCAGTCTGAGCTTTCTCTCTTCAAGTCTTCCTAATGGGGAGACCTCCTGGGCTCAGAGTGCATTTACACTTACTGACTTTCATCCTTTAACTAAGGAATTTGAGCTTCCATGGGACCACTCCTAAGTTAGTCCCATGTAGTGTTACTTTGACTTTTCAACATATCTTTCCTCCCTTAGGAGGAGGGACAAGACTTCAAGACTACCAGGGACAATGTCATGTCAAATAGGAATATCACAAATATTTCTTTTTGGGGAGATGTGCTTGTGGGATCTCAGTTCATTGTCCAGGGATTGAACCCAGGCCATGGCAATGAAAGCACCAAATCCTAACCATCAGACCACCAGAGAACTCCCTCAAACATTTCTTCAGCTATCTTTTTTAAATTAGGAGGGAGGAGGCCCATCCAATGCTGTGGATGATAAAACAAATAAATACAAGGCGCGGTGGGCGGGGGTGGGGGCAGGAGCGACTCTTTAAAAATGTTATTTTCAAAACTAAAAGAGAACAGAATTCACCATACTTGCTGATAGTTGAGTGCTACACCTGCATCACGGCAGTTATGGCTGAAATCCCCTAATCTCTCCCACTGCTTCCTACTAATGCAGTGGGTCAGAGGCATTTATTTTTGTTTCTGCTGCAGCAACCCAATCCTGGAGGTTGCCTTCTGTTTTTTCCACTGCTTACAACAGTAACGGAAGTTCACAAGAATATCTTCCAAANGGGGGGGGGGGGGGGGGGGGGGGGGGCAGGAGCGACTCTTTAAAAATGTTATTTTCAAAACTAAAAGAGAACAGAATTCACCATACTTGCTGATAGTTGAGTGCTACACCTGCATCACGGCAGTTATGGCTGAAATCCCCTAATCTCTCCCACTGCTTCCTACTAATGCAGTGGGTCAGAGGCATTTATTTTTGTTTCTGCTGCAGCAACCCAATCCTGGAGGTTGCCTTCTGTTTTTTCCACTGCTTACAACAGTAACGGAAGTTCACAAGAATATCTTCCAAAAAACTTTGGCCAGAACCAAAGGAAATGAGTACATTCAAGGGTGAAAGGATGATTCAACCTCTTTCAGTGCTTAATTCTTGGTTTGGTATTCCTTCTGAAATTGCTGAAAAGAATGCCAACAAGTTGTAATTACCATGGTGTTCCCTGGGAGATGGAAATCTGCCAGGAGTCATTGGATTTCAACCAGAAATTCATTTTAAATAAGTCCTCGAAGAAAATGAGTATCTTTTGGGGTTATTTATAGGGAATATCTGTGGTCCTTTCCCAAGTTCACAAGCACGCTTGATACAGAGTTTCGNCTCCTCTCGGTCTGTTCTGATCCAACCCAGTCTGAGCTTTCTCTCTTCAAGTCTTCCTAATGGGGAGACCTCCTGGGCTCAGAGTGCATTTACACTTACTGACTTTCATCCTTTAACTAAGGAATTTGAGCTTCCATGGGACCACTCCTAAGTTAGTCCCATGTAGTGTTACTTTGACTTTTCAACATATCTTTCCTCCCTTAGGAGGAGGGACAAGACTTCAAGACTACCAGGGACAATGTCATGTCAAATAGGAATATCACAAATATTTCTTTTTGGGGAGATGTGCTTGTGGGATCTCAGTTCATTGTCCAGGGATTGAACCCAGGCCATGGCAATGAAAGCACCAAATCCTAACCATCAGACCACCAGAGAACTCCCTCAAACATTTCTTCAGCTATCTTTTTTAAATTAGGAGGGAGGAGGCCCATCCAATGCTGTGGATGATAAAACAAATAAATACAAGGCGCGGTGGGCGGGGGTGGGGGCAGGAGCGACTCTTTAAAAATGTTATTTTCAAAATTAAAAGAGAACAGAATTCACCATACTTGCTGATAGTTGAGTGCTACACCTGCATCACGGCAGTTATGGCTGAAATCCCCTAATCTCTCCCACTGCTTCCTACTAATGCAGTGGGTCAGAGGCATTTATTNTTGGCCACAGCTGACGTCACAGTGTCCTACCATGTGGGAAGGAATGGCAGGAGTCTTAAAACCTTTGGGAGCTAATGCCACTTTACACTGCCAGTTTGCTGTGCACTTTTCAAGTTGTCTAGATTCCCCGGGATACCTGTTGAAGTTGACTGATAAGAGTTTGTAGCATTCGGCGATGGCAGTCATTCTGTTGCAATATCAAAAGCAGATGAATCATCTCATCAAAATGTTCTTATAAACAGTGACAGCTGCAATGGCATTTCTGACCCTTCACTTATAAATAAAGAGCTCCCATCAATGGAGAGCCATCAGGCTAAAGGGATTGTGAATGTGGCTTGTTGAAACCAAGTCAACTTACAATAACTACTGAAACCATGTCTCATGAAGAATAGTTGATTGAAAGGAGGTTACCTAATTTGTAGAAAAGACGATTCCGAAAAAATCTAGTAGTTTCTCTGTGTGACTGAAGGACTTCTGTGAAGGAGAATTAAATATGTTTTTGTTTGTGTGATATCAAAGTATAGAATATGGCCACAGCAGAAGCCACGTGGAAACAGATTCCAGACCAACTCAGAGGTCTCCTTAAAGATGCCCCAATACCAAATAATATGCCCTTCCCTGGAGGTGTCCATGTGGACATTTGATGCTCACGGGGCAGAAACACTGTGATTTAACTACAGAAGTACTCCTCTTTTCCTAGATTTCAAGGAACATCTAAAAATAAGCAAGGGGATCATTACAGAAATTTAGGCTGCAGCTTTTTATTTTGCCACTTAAGGATATTTCAATTGCTATTTTTTACTACAACCATTTAACAGAGTAAAGGATAAAGCTAAGAAGAATAGGAAGGAAATACTGTAAGAATAAAGGATAGTTCTTGAGTAGTACTAAATAAATTCAGCTCTATGAAAGATGTACCATCTATGTAACTTGAAACACAGAACAACCAACACTGTACATTCTACATTCACACATACACACACAGACACATACACATAAATATGGATGTAAGAAGAAATCAGAAATGTGCATCCATTAGAGTGGATGGGAAGAGAGACTAGGATAGTGTGCACGCATGCGTGTATGCTAAGTCGCTTCAGTTGGGTCCAGCTCTCTGCAACCCTATGGACCGTAGCCTGCCAAGGTTCTTCTGTCCATGGGATTCCACTGGGACTAGACGGGACATCTAGTTTAAAAATGACAACAATTTGATCTAGGCTATTTTACTTCTTTATATAAAAAATGACAACACACTTTTGATAAAATGTCCATAACTTTTCAATTCTGGATGCAGGAAGCAAGAATGTCTGTTATCTTTTTATTTTGTGTTTCTCTCTGTTAAAATAATCACCCTCTCCTACCAAACAAAAGAGAACAAAACATCAGGCTTTACTACATTGTCTGTACTTTTCTCATTTCAAAATGCACTAACATAAATTAAATTGTCTATGACTATTGATCCACAGGCCACTATTTGGGAGACAGGAGTCTTCTTTTATCAATCGTGTCTCACAGCCCACTGTGGGACAGGTACTGTGCTTTCTTCTATCCTGTGATTCTGTGGTTCTATGATTCTTCATTTTCAGTAGATACTCCTTGTACAGTTGCTTTCTGATCTTACATTTCCCCTGAAACCAGGAAAAAACTGCAATTATGTCAACATAGTTTGTTAATAGAAGCTATCATATGCTGATTAGATTCTCTAATTGGTAGCATTTTAAGCCCTTGATTTATTTTTTAAAAAAGGAGTGAGACTGAAGAAAAAAGCTTTTTTTTAAAAAAAAAAGAATGAAGGAATCTCCAGGAAGCTAGTGGTTTAGTCGCTCAGTCATGTCTGACTCTTTGCAACCCCCTGGACTGTAGCCCACCAGAGTCCTCTGTCCAACAGATTCTCTAGGCGAGACTACTGGAGTGGGTTGCCATGCCCCCCTTCAGGGGGTCTTCCCAAGCCAGGGATCGAACCTGTGTCTCTTATGTCTCCTGCATTGGCAGGTGGGTTCTTTACCACTAGCACCAGCTGGGAAGCCCATAAAAATAATAATGATCACTAAATATATAACATATAGCATCAATTATATAAAATAATATAATAATTATGTTACATTAATAAATTTTAGAAAGTGTTGGCAAGGGGAAAAAGCAAAAAATGTTCACTCCTCAAATTAATGCTAGTAATTCTTGATTTCATGGTGATGGTGTTTGTTTTGAACTGGGACTGTTTATAAAGGCAGCATAGAGATGGTGGACCTGGTTTTAGATGTTTAACAACTCAGATAAAGCTGCAACTCCTTGGTATGACATTAAGATCATGAAGTTCAATCAACATATACAACTAATAGCAACTTACATTTCACTGTAAACTCATCCCTAACCACCGATGTCCAGACATGACTTCTATTTATGCCACTGAACTCACTGACTAGTAAACGTCTCTTCATTCCTTAGAATACCACTGAAACATAACTTGCCCTGGGAAGCTTTTCTTTCTACTCTGCTAGAAAGCTCTTGCTGCTCCTTTTATGTTCTCACAGATTTTTTTAAATACACTTTTATTAAATACTTTATTTTTATTATTCTACTTTATTTTAAGTATTTATTTTTAAGTATTCTACTTTAAGTATTCTTTTTATATTAAAATAGTTCTTATTTTATGTTAAAATTATATTTTATGTAAGTCTTACCCACAGGAGAGTGAGGAGAGGATGTCATTTCTATGGCTTTATGAATGATGACACAGAGATAAGTGAAATGGGTAAAATCACAGACCAGGTGAGTTTAAGACCCTGAGCTTGAAACTAGGTCTTCTGTCTCTAACTCATGTTCTTTCTACTCTGCAGCACCACTCTTTATAGCATGATAGGATGCTCAATTTCACTAAATACTACAAGCATCATCATTGTTCTTTTAAATGATAGTAATGAAATAATTTAAGTAACAATGACTCTTAACAGTCTACATTTACTGTGTGTTTATAATATGCCCACAATGTTCTAAGAGATTTAGATGTATTAATTCATTTACTCCTCATAATGATTCTATAAGTACTACTATTATCTTTACTGTACAGGTAAGGAAATTGAGACGCTGAAAGATGAGATAATTTGCTTGAAGCCACCCAGCTAAAGAGAGGCAGAATAGAAATCCACACCCAGGTGGTCTGGATCTGTCATCTATATTCTTAATAGAAGTAGACTTAACTACTGGTCTTTTCTCTCCTCAATGGAACTTTGACCATGAACAATGTCTACAAGGTGAGTTTCAATTTTGATACTATACATACTTTTGATACTATACATACTATATATACTATGGAACCAAGATTTGTCTTTAGTTTTACATGTATAGCCTCAACTCTAATTACACAGCACAAAAGAGAGTTGGGGTTCATTCAGATGATTGACTACATTGAATTTCATGTGGACAGTTATTATGAAACAAGTAGACTTTTTATCTTTGGAATTTCCCCCCTCTTCCTCTGCAGATAATAAAGGAAACTGGGGAATTGAGGGAGAAAAGAAAAAAAAAAAAAAAAAAAAAAAACCACAATTTCTGATTTGTTTGGGACTCCATTCAAGGTTGAAGGTATCATTCAGAGTTGTGTTTCAGAGTGTTCAAAACAACTGTTCTATTTTGACGTAACTTTGAGATGAGAAACTAAAGTAAAATATGTTGCGACAAGCTGCTATGTGAAAGACTTTTTACACGTAGAACAATAAATGGAACAAACACTTTCATTACAGTTTATATTGTAAACACTGAGTATAAATCCTAAATAACAACAAACTAAAAACATATGTAAGAAAAAAATCTTCATAAATATTTTGTGCCCTTTGATAATAATCAATCAAAAATTCACTTTATTAAGAAAGTAAATTTAAGAAGGCAATATTGAACAACTATTAGAATCATAAAATATAGCTGAGAATGTATCCAAGAAGAAAAGCTTCTCATTTCTAACACATTAAAATATAATTCATGGTCACTATTATAGTTATTTAAATTCTACTGCAGTTTACTAATTAAGAAGAAAAACAATTCATGCTGCTGAGATTTTAGGAGTAACCAAAATGCCTGATATATATTCTGGACATTCTCATCTACACCTTAGCAATAGTGAATATATATCTCTCATTGTTTCCTTAAAATATATCTTGAATACTATATATACAGTTTTATTCCTGGACATTTGGGCCAAATGATCTGGTTTTTTCTCCTTCAGACTTTCTTAAATTACTGTCTTTATTTCTGTCCCTACATTTTCCTAATTTGCCTGTTTCCTGCACTTTTCTGTCCTTTTCCTCTTTATTAATTAATTCATCTACTCATTCATGCTATATCTACTTCACTTCCTACACCATGGCTTCGTATTTACCAAAATTGAAACTTCTCCCTTTGAACATATTACATGTCCTCTCTTTGTCAACGATGCCTTGAGTGTTTAGTCAGAGTACAGAATGCACAGTGGGCAAGTAGGACCCACTCCGCGGTCTCTCCTGAACACCCGCTTCACTCACTCTATCCTGTCCTTCCCTAACCTGACATCATTTGGGCCTCATAGCGTTTAGGTGATGCTCATATACACACTGTCCTAGTAAAAGATTCTGTGTTTTCTGTTTCAGGTTGTAAGGTACTAGAGGGTACTCAGAATGAAGTGTCAATAGTGACCATGCTCACTTCTTTTAAAATTTTTATTGGGTGATTTTTTTTTTTTTTTAAACAATACCTGGGCTCTACTCAGCCAAGATAATTAGTAGGGAGTTTCACTCGGAAATTAGAAACAAGGAAGGTAAGTAAGAGGTGATAAGAAGTGCCTAGTTTCCTTCCATTGGTTTTGGAATTATGCTGGGATGAGTATTTCTCACTTGGACAATTCCCAGAAGTGACATGAAGAATGAATATTCTATGAAAAGGAAGAAAGAGAACAAACCCGAAGCTGTGTATAATCCCCTCTTAACAACGAGTCAGCTGTTTGCATGGCCTGGTAGAGTGAATTGGTGATGTCCCATCTGTTTCTGTGGCTGGCTTTACTCTAAGAATATATTTCCTCTCCTTCTGTACTGTTGTAAACATAGGCACCCTCTTTTAAAGGCCAGTGTTCCTCAGGGTTATGGACAGAAGAGGAAATTCCTTTTAAAATAGCTTTGTGATAGAACTTCTGTCCTTTACATGAAATAAACCTTTTTGGAAACAAAACAGAATGGATGGGAAATAACATGATAAGAAAAGAGCTCTGTACTTTTGCATTAATTTCAAATCCAACCTCTTCACTAGGGGAGTTGTTAAAAGTTGGTGCTGACTCATTTCCCTCCCTCTGCTGTAACCCTGTGGGGAGACATCATCACAAGTCTCACACATACTCACAAGTGTTAGTAACTTCTTGGGTCTTTGATATGCTTTGGGTCAACAGAATCAGTGCAGCACACCTATCATGGGAGTGACTTTGAAGAGATTTTTGAGGCTTGTAGGGGCAAAAACACTCAGGAGGAAAAACTCCTGCTAAGAAACATATTGCTGTAAACCTGAGATATTTCTGAAGGCTTCATTCAGTCTAGCAAACTCCCCTGGGTGTGCTAACATACAGGGTCTGTGTGGGCTGAGGGGTTGGAAAACAGAGGGCCTGTGGGCTCTGCTGAACTCTGACAGCAGTAAATTTTGTCACAAAGTTCACTTACTTTCAGATATTTGAAGGTCAAGGTAATGAGAACCCCTGGTACAGACTAAGCTTAAATACACTATTATCCTCAGACTTTATAAAGATAGCTTTAGTACTCTCTTGATTATTGATATGGGCAAAGCTCAAACTCCAGATTAAAAAAAAAACAAAAACATTTTAGTTAAAAATAAATAAATAAATTACTGTAGATCTAGACAATTTCAGGGTAATATATGCACACACCTATATACTCACAGGTTTTAGAAGCAATAAAATATTTTATTAAGCTAAAGTCATGGCTATTTCATTTCATTATGAGTAGGATACTTTACAAATGAAATAAATCATCAGCAAATAAAATGCTGCACTTTAATATCTTAAAACATAACATCTTTTTAAATGGTCACTAGATATTTTGCTGATTTTGCCAATTACTTGTCACACTTTGGTTGGAAATTCTGAACCATTCTATTCATTTATTAACTCAGCCAGAGAACTGTTTTAAAATTTATGAGAATGCTTGTGGTCAAATTCCTCCATTGCTTTTACCTATGACTCAGTGGAGAGAATGCTTTTCAATTGGTTAGTGGTCCAAGCACCTGTCTTGTATTTTGGACGGTAACTGTAACTATGACACTAATTGGCTTGTTCCTTAGCACTTTCTTGATCATATTGCTTGAATTGGGCCAATCTTGTAATGGAGCATTTTGTGATCACATGCTAAAATGAACTATTATAGCACAGATGGTATTACTGGGAGGTCACCCTACGAAAAACGAGACAGCACTGCAAGTTTTACTTTTCTATAGGAAAACAGGGTTCATTTCAGCCTGCAATGTCGTCTAATACACATCATTTGCACCTCCAAGGATACCTAATACATATTGTAAGGCAGGGCCCTGAAAGTGGGATCTCCCACCCCAATGAGTGTGCAACTAAGGCTGAGTGCTACAACTAGAGGCCTGCATGCCTCAACAGAGACCCAGCACGGCAACACACCCCCACCAAAAAAATACTCACCTATGGATAAACAGAGGTAACCTTAAGAGATTTAAAAGACATATCATGGCATTTGAAAAGAAACCTGACTGAAAATAATGCTAATCAGTCAATATCCATAAAGAATAACAAGCTAAAGCTGATATTTATTCTACTACTAATGTAAACTGTTGATATGGTGACAAATCATATTTGGCAAAATGTCTTCTGCCACCTGCCTCTGCCATGAAATTTTCAAAAAGACTATACTAATATCCACATATTGATATTCATGATATTTATGATTTTTCAGAATGAAGCTTGACCTGGGGTAAAAGTACACCTTGAGGTGAAATAAAGTTATAATAATTAGTATGATGCATCCACCCTATGTATCCAAAATATGCTCCTTGATTGCCTCCATGATGATTAATTATGTGATACTCAATCTAATGTTTAATTTTAAATGTTTAGAAGCCACAGTTGAAACTTTCCACTTGATATATTGACAATACACTAAAGACATATTAAGGAAACACTTGTTCTTCTTGCCTTGGTAAAAATGCTTAAAATAATCTTTGAAAAATAATACAATGTCAAGTTAGATTACATTCCTTTGATAGTAAACACAAAAAATTCATAGTAAATATTATTAAAATTTGAAGAAACAACTTTTATAACAAATTATGTAATGGAAAGGGCATGGTATGGTTAAATGAAAGCACAGATGTTTCTCATAGGTCTCAGCTTATATAGTATTTGCTAAATTTTATTTCAATGATGGAATATGAACGATTACCTTCTCACTTGTATTATGAGTCACTAAAGGAAAGAAAAACCAATGAGGTGATATTCTTATAATAAATGACTCTTTCAATAAAAATAATATTTTTCAAAAAAGCTGTTAATTTAACCACAGAAAGTATTCTAGGCTAAGTTTACAGAGACAACATTGCAAAATTAATAGATGAGCTATTTTAGCAAGGAAGTAAAAACTAAAAGTGTACAAAATGCTATAGGATGATGACATTCTAATGATTTTAATTTAAGAAACTAATAAAGCATAGTGAATTCTTTACAATATTTGAAATGAGGTAGGGAGTGACCACAAAAATCATTCATTATTATACAGAGGTTCACTGGTTATTTTACAGGAAAGAAATTGAACCCAAAGATAAGTTACTTATGTTTCTTTTTTTTACAAAAGCATATATTTAAAATTTGTTAAAATTTCTATGATGATAAGTTGCTGTTACTATTACATGACCTGAACATACATTTTTAAAAATCCTATATAATTTGTTTCCCCAAGATAAAGGTGACATTTAAACAATGAGGGGGGAAGTAACTGCTTTTTAAAATAAACAAACAATGTGGATTATCTACAAAGCACTCTGAAAATATTTTGGAAATGTGTGTATTATTATGTGAATTTTTTATTGAAAATTATGTGTTGTGTCTCCTATTAAAACTCCCATAAGCAAAGTTAAAAGAAACTGAATACAGCTTTTTAATTAATTTTTTTTTCCTGAATGAAGAGTTGAAGTAATTTCAAGCATATGTGTTAAAAATATAAAAATGCAATTTCCTACTTGTTTTTAAGGAATCAACACAAAGATATTTATTAGTGAAATTTCAGCAAAATCCTTTCTTTAGACTGAATGGACAATTTTGTATCATGATATAGTTCAAAAGTTTCATAGTTTCATTTTGTCCAACTGGAGTTACCTATCCTTTGCCTGGTGGCTTTTAAATTAAAGTACTTAAATAAACTGACAGTTTGAATCAGGATGCAATCTGTTACATCAAGATTTAAACACCAAGTTGAAGTACAGTCTGTCACATTTCTTTTTCTAAAAATTATTAATGATAACATTTATGGAGAAAAAAAATGTTTAGCACTACTAAAATCTTAACCTCAACCTTAAAAAGACATTTTCCATGTTTGTTTTACATAATACATTAGTATTATTACACATAGCATTACATGTGGATGATTTAAAGTAGTGGCTCTCAACTGGAACAGTTTTACCCACAAGAGAACATTTGGAAGTGTTGAGAGATGTTTTTGGCTGTCATAACTGAGAAAGGTACTATGACATCTAGACTGTAGAGACAAGAGATGCTGCTAAACATTCTACAATGCACAGGACAATCCCCCAAGGTAAGAATTACCTGGCCCCAAATGCCAATAGTGCAGAGCCTAAGGAATTCTGCTGTAGAAATATATAAATATATATACATATAATACATAGTGTGTACTCAATTTAAAGTTTCTAAACCATTGTAAGTTATGATTTCTCAGAAGTTCAGTTATGCTGCTTGGTTCAAAGTGCAAAATACCTGGTATTTGTTTCAACATACCATAATATCTTGACTCAAAGTTCACCCAATTTTTACCCCTGTGAATTATAAATCATGATTGACAAAAGAAGGACTTCTTCGGAAGCAAGGCCACATCTGTATTGTATCTTCAGAGCTGTTTTTCTGTTGTTTTTCTAAAGTACCAAAATGTTTAAAACAAAGTTAGATTTTCATGAGGTTCTATTACATTTGCATACAGAATGCAAGAAATTTAATCTCAAAGTAGGAGCACTATGATGAATTTCATAAAACTTATCCTTCTGATTACCTTGGCGTTTCCAGGCAAAGAACTGAATTTAAAAACAGCTAAAGAATTGTTATCAGGATCTCTGTCTCTACTTTGGTCAGCCTTTAAAAGAAAATTGTGGAGATAAACACAACTGTTAGCAGTTATCACTTTTTTTTTCCCTCCAGTAAAAGGGTATTAAATCTTACCCAAAAGTTGCAGATTTACAATTTTAGTTTTCAAGGTTAGTATATTAGTTTTCCTGTTTTTGGTGCAGGGGGTGGAAATTAAAAATGGACCAGAGGTGTTAAGAGTCACTTTCCAACTTTAAATTCCTCTTATCTGATAGTTTATCAAACTTCCGTTTCCTTTCTGCAATGCCCAGAGCTTCAGATCATTCATGAATCATGGCTTCACAACAGAGATTTAGCGACTGAGTTATAAAATTAAAAAGGCAATGGAGTTTTGAATATAGGACCAGACAGATGGAGATAAAGACAGACCACCAGACAGACACACTCACACACAATGAAATGAAGCAAGACAGTTTTACAAGTATTTCCTTAAAACCTGGAGGAGCTGATGATAGAGGAAGGATATCATAAAAACCTTCTATAAACAAACAAAAATTAATTGTGTAGTAGTCCTTATTTGGGGAGGGGCAGTGAGTGATTTTAGCTTCCATAGCTTTGAATATAGTTTTATATTCCCTGTGAGAAGATGGAGGAAGGCAGAAGGAAACCAACTTAAGTTTATGTAATTTATTTTGTCTGTATTGATTGATTTTCATGTTATTTTGTTTTAGTTGATGCTAAAGAATGCTAAAGAATAAGGAAATAAAAAGAATGTTAAGAGTCACTGATGGCTTTTTCTACTGAATTTTCCTAAAGCCTGTACATTCTCTGCTGTTCTTCTGTATTAAGCATTTTTTTTCAATTCTGACTACATTTAAATAGTGTTTTAGTAATAAAAAATATTCATTAAAGGAGAATATCAAAGTTTACAGGACTGAAATATATCGACAATGCTTATAATATTTACTGGGAGCAAAAAACTTCAGAAGAAGAAATAAAATACACTGAGCCTACTAATAAGTTGTAAAACTGGAACATAAAGTGAACAGAAACAATGGATTTGATCGCCAATAGAGATCCATATTTCAAAATCATTTCTGCAAATTCATTTATCATGTTAAATCAGTTTTAGAAAAGCTCCTTCTTAGACATTTGGAAAGAAGTAAATTGCTACTTTGATATCATAAGGCAGATGGTCCTACTTATTTATTATTTGGTAACTGGTGGCTCAATATAATCACTTTGAGTTTTCTATCCTTTAGTGATTTGATAGTTAAACATGTATATTTTGACATCTTTTGGAAAAACTGTTTTACGCCTTCATTATCTTCAAAACGGAAGCTATATAAGGCATTTGTCATTCTTGCTGCTTTTAAATCTCTTTCTCTGAAGTTCTTCATACAAATCTTAAATAATCTAGTAATCTAGGTCATTTCATCTGTAGGAGTAAAATAGAAATCCAAAATGAATAGTGTTTTAGTTTTCTCATCCTTCCAGACTGAAAACTCCTGAATGAATGATGGGGTGGGCGAGTAAAAGCAAAGAGAAGAATGATTGGTATCTCCTGCAGAGACCTTTTAAAGATGGACATCGATCTATTTCTAAAACCCACTGGCATCCACTGCATTAGTTACCAACAAATACTAGGCATGCTTCCTCTGTCTACTAGATAAACACCAATATAATACCATATCATGCTTGGTGAGGGAAATGTCAATTTCTTTTTCCTATTTCCTTATCACCGAAACTGTTAAAGCTTAATAGCTATAAAATAGAAATGAAAAGTCAGCTGGCATTGAAAAGAAAAGCAAGGAAAAAAACAAAACAAAAAGAAACCCCAAAGCAAGGAGTGGGGAACTTTTAAAAAATCTCCATGAGGTCCTGGCAGGTAAAACAATCCTATGTCTGTCTCTTATACACATCTTTTTAAAATTTATGAGAATGCTTGTGGTCAAATTCCTCCATTGCTTTTACCTATGACTCAGTGGAGAGAATGCTTTTCAATTGGTTAGTGGTCCAAGCACCTGTCTTGTATTTTGGACGGTAACTGTAACTATGACACTAATTGGCTTGTTCCTNAATTGAATACAACTCACACATCATATGTTGGCAAACTGCAGCTGATCAAGCGTGAGATTAAATAAATCATAACCAGGACTTTACTCAACATAGAAAAGTTGTTTCTACAAATGCTTGGCAGCTTGCCTGATGGACAAGAAATAATCGGTGCCTTCAGTTTAAACTAACAGTGGTATAAATACGTAAACACTCTAGGGAGAATTTAACTTAATATTTCAAAGGCTTCCATCTCTGTTTAACAGCTAGATAAATGGCATTCTTTTTATTCTGGTCCTATAAGATGACCAGCCAAGCTTGCAGAGTTGCCTCGATCCTGCCTAATCCTCTCCTAGGATAAGTCAGGTCTGTTAAGACACAGTTAAAGAGTACTGAGCTTTTCTCTGGAACACTCAGTAACTGCTGTTTCTTCTCTTGAACTGTAAATTCCACAAGGGCAGGGGCTGTGATGGCACTGTTTATTGATATGTCTCTAGCACCTATGACAATGCTTGACATACACGAATGAATGAATGAATTCAGGTTTGTTCATTTCCTAAGGCTGTATTTTCTTTTCATCTTGCTTCATCTGAGGATTTGGTTTTGGTATTGCTTTTGGCATTCATTTTACCAATGAAGATTGATTTAGAAAATGTTCATTTTGATGTGATACTTTAATGTCATAAACTTGAGAGAAAGGTGAAATGGGTGAAAAATGATGGCCTAGCTTTTTCTTTTTTAATTTTTAAAAGATTTTTTTGACGTGGACCATTTTTAAAGACTTTACTGAATTTTTTACAGTATTTCTTCTGTTTTATGCCTTTTTTTTTTTTTTAAGCTCCCTGACCAAGGATTGAACACTGAACCTCTGCATTGGAAGGTGAAATCTTAACCACTGGACTGCCAGGAAGTCTCAATTACCTGGTTTTAATGACAGGCTGCCTGGTATCATTGTCAGTGCTTGTGTTTTCTCAAGTAGCTTTCTCAGAATAGTTTCAAGAACTTCAAACATGCCTTTCATCCTCATGTTATCTGTGTGATATGTGAAGTATTTTTGATATCACCGTATAACAGCTTGGGAGGCAGGCAGGTCTGAAAGGCAGGAGTCCAGAAATGTTTTCCATTTGACAAAATGTTTGTGTCTACTTCTGGACTTCACTCATTTTAGTTTGACCTGATCAAAATTTGCTTTACCCCAGGGTACTGGACTGGTTTTTATTTGCATAATTATATCCTGCTTGCTACAACAGAGAATTTTAAAATGGCTTTGCTTTACTTTTGATTCTTTAAATTTTGAGAAGAGATGTTTAAGTGGTGGGAGCTTAACTATAATTTATTTGTAATTTCACAATTAAAAGTAATATTTATTTATTCATATTAATTTGTATTAACTTACTGCCCTTCTTTATAGTCTCAGAGATGATGGTGAAAGACTTTTAATAAAAATAATGCAGGATAATATCAACATTAAAATGCCCCAATAATTAACTTTAAAATACTGAGAAAACAGGGCTTTCCCTCAAGAGTGATTACTGGCTATAGGTATCAGGAAAGCAAAATGATCACACAAACCTCATGAATGTGCACTCACACTCACTGTGTATGGGCTCACAGTTACATATCACACACCCTCATGTGTGCTCAGTCACATCAGTCGTGTCCGACTCTTTGCGACCCTATGGATATAGCCCACCAGGCTCTTCTGTACGTGGGATTCTCCAGGCAAGAATACTGGACTGGGTCTCCATGCCATCCTTCAGGGGATCTTCCCAATCCAGGGAATGAACTTGAGTCTCTTAGGTCTCCTGCATTGGCAGGCAGGTCTTTACCACTAGCACCACCTGTGAAGCCCATCACAAAATCTCAAGCACACCCTTCCAATCTATGACACTATATTCTTGAAATGCATAATCTTCTCTATTTCTATGTAAATTTTGACAAAAAATGCCTCACTGAGTTTATCAAAAATCTTCATGTTTTCAGAAAACATATAATTTGGGAAGATGCTGGAAAATTATTGGTTTTTACCCCAAGGACATGCATTTTAAAATGTAGGACATTAAGAAAGAAAACTAATAAAGCTGACTTCACCCATGAATCCAATCTGAAACAGAGGGATTCCATTTCCAGTGAAAAGAAACCCCCAGCAGACTCCTTTCCCCTCCTTGGCTCCTCTTCAGTGATGATATTTCATGTTTTAGGAGCCTTGGCCAAGTCTGCAGTTATGGCTCCCACAATGCAATAACACCTCAGACTAAGGTTTCATGAGAATGTGGTACTTCAATTCATACCAGAGTAAGTACTTTTTTTTTTCCCCTGTTTTTCTTTATAAGAAGATCTATCCTGGCATTTCTCCCTACACCAAATGAAGAACATAAAGAACATAAAGAACAACTTGCATGTTGATGTAGAAAGTGAGCAAACATTATTAATATAAATGACTAAGAAATACTCGGAATGAGAACTTCACTGGTGGTCCAGGGGCTAAGACCCCAAGCTCTCAATGCAAGAGGCCTGGGTTTGATCCCTGGTCAGGGAGCTAGATCCCACACGCCTCAGCTGAGTTCGAGTTCCACAACCAAAGATCCTGCATGCCACGACTAAGACCTGGTGAGGCCAAGTAAATAAAAACATAAAATAATAAAAAAAAAAAAAAAAGAAAGAAAGAAACAGATATACTCAGAATGGCTAAAGAGAATGGAAAACAGGCAAATGCGAGTCCTTCAAACCATGAAGAGCATCCTTAAATGACTGAAGTTAGCATTCTTCTATTGTTTCAGTAGTTCTTTAGGAAAGCCACATTTTACATTTTTGGAACTCTGCTGACAGGCTGTCAAGATAGCTCTCCTCCTTGCTTTGTTTGGCGGTCTCACACAGCCCTACCTGGGGAAGTAGGGCCTGTGGCTTGCGGTGACTGCTGGTGTTTCACGCTCCTCTTATCGCTGGCGGAACTGGCATCTTGTCAAGTCTTACTGAAGAGCCCTTATTTCTGTAGCCACTGAAGAGACTGGAGTACAACAGTCCTGCCAGGCGCACACCCTCCCAGACTATGTTTTCTTCCTCAGAACATGGAAAGGCCACTTTTGGTGAAAGGTGTAAGGAGACAAACCAGCTGCCACTTCCGAGGGGGCAAATTTGATCCCTTTGTGCTCTTATCTGCATCCACTTCCAACAGTACTGATTCATCTCTGCTGGGTTCCAGAGAAGGTAAAAAGGAGAGTGGAAAACGCTTGATGTGAGTGCTCATGGCCACGAATGAGTGACAAGAGATGGGTCTTGGTGGACAGCTTTGATAACAGTCTTAGTTCAGGACGGGGGTCAGGTACTGTCACACCCAGCCCCACAGATGTACACGGTGTTTGATCACTCACAAAGCCACCTGGGGAGAATGCACAGACAGCACACACTCCTTGTTCATTCGAACATTCATTCATTCATTTGACAATTTATTGAGTGTTACCATGAGCTGGCACTGGTTCTAAGTATTAGGGTCATAGTAGTGAACTAAATGGCAACCCACTCCAGTGTTCCTGCCTGGAGAATTCCAAGGATGGTGGAGCTTGGTGGGCTGCCGTCTCTGGGGTTGCACAGAGTCGGACACGACTGAGGCTACTTAACAGCAGCAGCAGCAGCAGCAGCAGGGTCACAGCAGTGAACAAAGCAACCCCAAACCCCTGGCCTTTCGAAGCTTACATCCCAGTGAAGCCTACATTCAACATTCTCTATAGACATGATAAAACTAGTAGGCCATTTTCCAAATGTCTTAAATGTATGGCAAAGCCAATAGAGTATTGTAAGTAAAATAAAGTTAAAAAAAAAAAGAATGTCAAAATAAATAAATTAAAAAAAATGAATGTCCATCGTGAATCTTTAAAAAAATAATAAAATAAATTATTTTAATTAAAAATAATTAACATGTTAAATTTTCTACCTTGGTACCAGGCTGATGAAATTTGAATTTAAAGATTGAATATGGGAAAATAAAACCTCAAAGATAATGTATTCCATTATCTATATATGCTTCAAAAATACTACCATGGTAATACTTAGACTTTCCAGGTGGCACAGTGGTATAAAGAATCTGCCTGCCAATGCAGGAGATGCAAGAGGTGTAGGTTTGAACCCGGGGTCAGGAAGATCCCCTGTAGCAGGACATGGCAACCCACTCTAGTGTTCTTGCCTGGAGAATCCCAGGGACAGAAGAGCCTGGTGGGCTGCCGTCTACGGGGTGGCACAGAGTTGGACAAGACTGAAGCGACTTAGCAGCAGCAAAGAGTCGGACACAACTAAGCACACAGCAGCAAGAGCCCTGCAAGGCAGGACAAATTCAGGAAAATTCAGCATCCAGTTTTCCTTAGAATTCTATTGTATGCTGATCATGAAATATTAAACAGCCACCCTTAGAAGCCACATATAGCCTTTACTTGTTCAATTCTACCTCATTACATAAAACCAGTGCACAAGCTCATGGAGTTACCTGCCTGCATTTCTGTCCACCTCTGCAAAGGGCCACAACTCACTCCCCAACACATCCTCAGAAGAGCTGCAGCAGTCAGTTTACCAGGTCATGGAAGTGGCAGCGGCAGCAGCTACCTGGGGGAAATGACAGGGTGGGGTCTTCCCCCGGCTGCCTCCACGCTGGCCCCTGCTCCACTCAGGCTGTTTCCCTGGAAAGGTGTCCGAGATGGTCATCCTTACCACACTGCCTCCCTGCTCCATGACAAAATAAACCACCCATAGCATCACTCTGCCCTAATGGGTTTCTGCTCCAGATGGTCCTGTCAGACCCAACCTCATCTCCTTGCCAGGCTTTCAAGGTCCTGATACTGTAAATCAACGCAATCTGGTAACAATCACAATCATAAAGTTAACAGCAATATTTCATATTTCCTCTTATAAATTGATTGTATACACGGGATTTCATTTGATTAAAATGATCTCTATTGACAGAGTGTTACTCTGAATTTCAGAAAGGTCAAGTGATTTGCTCAAAGCCACCTAGCTGCCAAGTGAGAGCCCAGTGCTTCTGAGTTCCAAACTGGTTTTCTGGCTACGGCTTTTCCTTTTCCTGACACACGCTTTGCTTCAGCTGGCTCCACCTCATTTTCACTTCCCACCACTGGCCACACTCCTCCCCGACTGGTAATACTTTTCTGCTCAATTTGCCCCAGCCCTGTTCCCAGCTGGACCTGCTAATACGTTTCAGGTCCCTTCCTTGCCCCGAGCTTCCCACAAAGTTTTCTCTTCTTTTTCTGAAAAACTTCCTTAGTGAAGGTTTAGCCTAGAGTTCCTCAACCTCAGAATTACTGACATATTGAGATAAATAACTTCTGCTATGGAGGGGATGTCCTGGTGCATTGTAATGGGTGAACGAGCATCCCTGGTCTCTGCACATTAGATGCTATGACCCCTCCAGCTGCAGCAGCTAATAGTTATCCAAACATTGCCAAACATCTTTTGGGGGCCAAAGATGGTTGAGAGTTGCTGGCTGGGCCTGCAGTTATACTCTAGTTGAATGATGTGGGTCTGGTATATCTCCCCATGAGACTTCAGGTGTGGGGAGAATGTATTTTCTTTGTATTCTCTGAAGATATCTGCACTCAACAAATATTACAGACCTTTGCCTCTCCTTCCAGTTTCATATGGGAACTGCTGACCATATCTTCACATTCCTGATTTACTTTGAGTCTTATGGCACAGTAATTAAAAGTCTAGGCTATAGAATTTTAAGAAATGGGCATTAAAATCACCTCTATCATTTATTAGACAACCCACTGAATGAAAGAAAATATTTGCAAGTCTACAGACATTTCTCCTAAGAAGATAATAGCAACAAGTACATGAAAAGAAGCTCTGGGTCACTAGCCATCAGGAAAAAGTAAATCAAAACCACAATACCACTTCACACCCACTAACATAGCTATAATTTAAAAAATGGAAAATAACAAATGTTGGTGAGAATGCCGAGAAATTGGAACCCTCATGCATTGCTGGTAGATGTAAAATAGTTTGTCCTTTGAATAAGTTCAAAATAAATAACTATATCACTCAAAAATTCTACTAGGTCTAGATACAAATAATTGGAAATGGATGTTCAAACAGAAACTTGTACAAGAATGTTACAGCAGCTGAACAATAAATATATTTTCACAATGGTTAAAAAGTGTAAACATTTCAAACAGCCGTCACTGGACAGATAGATAAATAAAATGTAGTAGAACCATACATGGAATACTATTCACCCATAAAAGGATGAAATACTGATACACACTACAACATGGGTAAAAATTAAAATATGCTAAGTGAAGCAAGCCAGACATGGAAGGTCACATATTGTATAACTGTATCTACATGAGACATCCAGAATAGGCAAACCCAGAAAGAAGATCAGTGCTTTCTAGGTGTTGGGGAGTAATGGAGATGGGGAGCGACTGCTTAATGGGTATAAGGGGTTCCTTTTGGGGTGATCAAAATTTTCTGGAACTATATAATGGTGGCATGCAAAGCAAAGTGAATACACTAAGTACATCTGAATTGCATATTTTTAAATCGTTAAAACAGTGAAGTTTGTGATTCGCATATTTTGCTACAATTAATAAAACTGAATGAAAGTGATCTAGTTTCATTTTTTTACAAGTGGTTGACCAGTTTTCCCAGCACCACTTATTAAAGAGATTGTCTTTACTCCATTGTATATTCTTGCCTCCTTTGTCGAAAATAAGGTGTCCATAGGTGTGTGGATTTATCTCTGGGCTTTCTATTTTGTTCCACTGATCTATATTTCTGTCTTTGTGCCAGTACCACACTGTCTTAATGACTGTGGCTTTGTA
>SJYV01006970.1:185866-196880 GCA_006410875.1 Neotragus pygmaeus
AATAGACTTTTGGCCTCAGAGGGAGTAGGAGAGGGCGGGATGATCTGGGAGAATGGCATTAAAGCATATATACTATTATGTAAGAAACGAATCACCAGTCTATGTTTGATACAGGATGCAGGATGCCTGGGGCTGGTGTACGGGGATGATCCAGAGAGACGTTGTGGGGTGGGAGGTGGGAGGGGGATTCGGGATTGGGAGCTTGTGTACACCTGTGGTGGATTCATGACGATGTATGGCAAACCCAATAGAGTATTGTAAAGTCAAATTAAAAAATAAATAAATTAATTAATTAAAAACAAAACAAAACTGAATGACTGGTAATGTTTCAGTAGTAGGGATGTCAGTGAGGGTTCTTTTGAACAAGGTAGGTTTCTGAGCACAAAGGAGATACAAAATTTAAACTTTTCAGCAAAGAAAGATGAGGGTGATCAAAATAAAGATGGAGGCCTGAGCAGAATGGCTGGTGGGACAAATGGGGTTCATATAGAAATGCTAAGGTAAGTCCTTTTATATTCTACTATAAATACATTCTATAATAGAGTCACATTCCACTATAGAATATAACTATAAAATTATATTCTATAATTTTGATCCAAGCAAGAATTGCTTTAAAGCACAAAATATATTCTCCTCAGAGATCAAATGCTTCCAGATTGTTAAATACAACTATCAATAAGTGAGCACATCAAGTAGGATGCTATGTTCCTTGGATTTTGTAATCAGATATTATTCTCTTCTTACCCTTAAGAAAAGGAGCAAATATCCTTCAGCTCACTCACAGTTCATCAATTTTTATAACGTTTGTTTTATAAATACTGCGTTCCTGTGAAGGAGAGAGGCGTAGACACACATTGCATATTTATTTTTTCTGCATCAGAGGGTTCCACACATCACTGCTTTAGGGACTAAATACGGCTTTTGATTTACTATTGCATTAAAGTGTCCCCCCTCAAAAAAAAAATATAGTTTCAAATAAGGACTGTTAACTGTTCATGTGGAGATCAACCGACTCAGGAGGTGTGACTGTGTGTCCTGCAGGGGAAGTGCGGTGACAACCACACAATCACAGCCTGGAATGTCGGCAAGAAGGGCTGTGGGCTGAGTGATGAGAGGTAGTCCCAATAAGAAGGTGTGAGGTGACTGGATCTCAAACCTAATGGTGCAGGCTCGGGCCAAGGCAGGACTGGAGGTGACTCCTGTGCACAAGGAGGTGAAGGGACTATCTTTCAAGTCTTCAATTCTTAGCCACTTTAAACTCATTGGGTTTTCTCAGCCCTGAACTAAGGTTGTCACCTTTCACAAGTTTTCCCTACAAACTAAACAAACGCTGTCGTGTCGCCACCTCGTTCTCTCCCGGGGAGATGTTAGACACTACTGACCTCGATGATTGCTGCTGGCAGCACACCCAAATAGAGACATCTAGGCTGGAGAGAGGCCTCCAACGCTGGCTGGCAACCAGAATCCTTCCCCAGGGACCCATCGCACACAATGGGAAAAACTGCTTCCAAAGGCTTCCACTTCTTAACGCCAAGGAAAGCATTGCCAAGGAGACGTTAGTCTTAGTTCTTCTTTTAAGAGACAACAAAGAAGGTTGAAATTCTGAAGTCTAAGAAGGCCTTTTGATTATTTTCTTCAGTTAATATTTTGGCAACTTCTGGCATTCACAGTACTGTGCAATGGAAGATATCACAGACATATTACATCAGGAAACTTTGAGACATCCTCAAACACATATTTTTGATTTAATTACTCACCCTTGCTATTGTAGATGAGAGGGGGATAGAGGAAGCCCTATATCTTCAAACTCTTCAGATTATGGTAAGAAAAGTTTTTAAGGTAGATAGTGTAGATTATCCTATGTTGGACTTTAAGCTTGTGTTTTGAGAAAGGAAATTTACATTCCATATCAGCATTTTGTTGAATATATTGTTAATGTTTTATATAGGCTAGAAACATGTCTAGAAACATAGTAATATAAGAGACTAATTATTAAAAATTTCCCCTTGGACTTTACCTTCTGATTCCTCCTTCACCAGAATTTCCCCAAATTCTACTTGCTAAAATTCAAAAGAGTTTCTAAACCCCAGGCACCCCCTGGTGATTCCAGAACTCTGTCTCCTAGCACAGCTTTATTCCTGCCTCTGCTGATTGTTTTTCTGAGATACTGTTCTTCCACACCTTTCTGCTTTCTAGGAACTATGCCTCCCTTCTCCACCATGGTGAGAGGAGTTTAGGATTTGGAACTGAACAAACCTGGTTGAAATCTGAATTCCATCAGTTACTAGTTGTGTGAGCTTTTGGAATCTTCCTAAATATTTGTGCCTTGATGCTTTCATTTGCAGAGAAGGAAAAGTAACATTATAGGTTTGTTAAAGGCTAATGTGATGTATGGCAAATATTAAAGGCTAATGTGATGTATGGATCATGTCAATGTATGGCAAAGCCAATAGAGTACTGTAAAGTAAAATAAAGTAAAAAAAAAAAAAAAAAAAAGAAAGGCTAATGTGAAAGACTATATTTAAATCACTTAGTACAGAGTAGTACACATAGTAGGTACTCATTAAAAACTGTTTCCTTAGCTCAACAGACAAGAACTACACCTTCCCCTCACCCCACAAGTCTCTCAGTTGGTGTCTAATATCCTGTGGGGCATCTTTGCACCTAAGACAGTTGTGCTTTGTTTAAAGAACAATAAATGCTCATTTAAACTAACATTATAATCTATTTATGTCTCTGAAGCTTACTTTTTGTGTTATGTCTATTTTTCATCATTCCTTTGATATTTTTCTTCAATGCAACAAGGATTAAAAAGTCTAAAAGAAAAAGCTGACCACCAAGGATATTCATTAAATAAGGCAAAAAGAGAATACATAAAACTAACTTTAACTTGATGTTGCAAACCAAACCACCAATATTAACTGGTATAGCAACATTTCTTTGTATACATTTTTGATCGGGAAACTTGAAAAAAGAATTACTTGGTTGGCTAACACCACTGGAATGTCAAATTCCAATAAATAACAAGCACTCCATTTTATTGGACTGCTAGGAATGCATACATATATATATGAAAGTAAAGCATTATAATTTGAAATTTTTATTTTAGTCTTTAAGTCTTTAAAACTGGCTTCAACTGTTTCTACTTTTATATTGCTTTTAATTTTTCAGTGGTTAATACATTTCAGTAAAAGGTAGAGGGTTTTAAATTACATAGTAAAATAGAAACAAATCAAACGATTTCCTAAAAATGTGAGGAATGTCTGAAACTAACTCTAATAAGAAAGGAAAATGTAAAGAGAGTATGTTTAAGAAGCTGTTTCTTTTTGCATTTATTTTACCCTGAATTGCTATGACCAGATTATTGAATTTTTGGAATAACTATAGGCTCTGAGGGCATATAGAATATCTGACAACAAAACTTTTTCTTTCTGATTACAAACAATTAGGATCTTTTGATTATAAGATACTTAGTATCTTATAATCACATAAACTGTTTCTGTTTAACATATGATGGTTTTAGAGTGTGGTGGTCCCTAGGAATGCTCACCAGTACTTCAATTCTCCTTTCATTGGGTCTATGTCACGTTTGTCTCTTACTACCTCCTTGAAGATATATGTATCTATATAGTTTGCTTTGGCTAAATGAACATTTGTAAGTAGAAGTCTTTAAGAGTTAGTGGGCAATTCACCCATTCCCTGGCTTCAACACTGGAAAAATTAGAGGAAAAAAATGATGCCTGTTCATGATATATGTTCATGCCAAGGTGAAGGAATGCAGAGTATATGAAAAGAAAGGAAACCTGGAGAAGCAGTGGTCAAGGTTATGGAGACATTCAGTGCCAAGTGAAGTGTTTGAACTCTATTTCAAAAGCAAAGGAGGAACTTCTGAAGGTTTGTGAACTGGGAATGAGGGGACCAGAGCTGGGCTACAGGAGAAGCTGGAGTTTTCAGGTGCATGCTAGAGAAAGCCTAAGGAAAAAGGCTATTGTCATAAACGGACTGTTCAGGCTGATTCTGATGAGAGCTTGAAAGAAAAGTGAGCTCCCTGCAGAAATCTGCTCTCACCTTGATCTTGGACTTTCCGGGCTTCAGAATAAAATAAATTAAACATATTTTCTCTGTAAAACAACCAAAAAGCTTTTACGAAAACAGTGAATCTTCTTTAAAAACAATGAGTAGCTACTTGTTTTCTGAGACATGTACATGAAACCAGAGCCTATTTTCTAGAGGATCTCATTGCCAGAGCAGATGGCTGCTTTGCTGGTCAGAAGAGCTTCTTCATGAACTAAGGGGCCACTGAATCTCATTAATGTTTTTTGCTTCTTGGCTGCTGTTGGAGGAACATAAAATTCTTTGCAAAGTGTGAACAAATGGTGTTGACTCATCTGTTTATTAAGGACATGAGAGCCTACGTAGTATCTGAGAGCTCCAAACGCCAATGAAGTTGATTTTAGAACACTGATGATTGTTTATGGGCAGGGCAGGCTTGGACAGGTTTTGACATGTGTATCCCTGTCCGGCAGGACTCGGATATTGGGTGGGGAGCTTCAAGTGGTGGTCAAAGGTGAATTCTATTCTGAGAAGGTTCTGGTTTGTCTTTCCTGCACTGCCCACTTCCTTCCTTAAGGAGATACTTCCTCATAAACGACATTTCCTTGCCCCATATTAGCACAGGGCCACGTGCACAGTAAGGGTGAGATAGGGTGGTAATCCACAGGGTTGAGCGCTTACAGATTCTCTCTCTTCCAGCTATGTCGACTGCAGCTGCTCAACCGAGAGCCAAAGGCCAACTTTCTCACCCAGCAAATAATATAATGTGTTGGGTAAGTTAACCATCAAAGACAAAACCCAAAAAACAGAAGCTTCTCTAGGAATTTTCTAAGTAATAACGGAAGATGGGCTCCTGGATTAGGGGCTCAGTCATTTATTTCTTTGTGAGGGTTTCAGTGAGTTTTCCTATCTGTATCAGGAAACGAAATGCCAATCTGAAGAATTCTTGGAGAGCTCAGCCACTTAATCTCAACTAATTAAAGTCTGTTTCAAAGGCGGAAATGCTTGTTTCTTCTATACCCCTGTGTGATTTTAAATAGAAAGCTGATATTCTTATATAAAGGTGGGAGTTCTGCCGAGAAGAAAACCATACTTCTTTTTCAAAGTGGCTCTTGACTGAGAGCCTGTTTCCCCTGGACTGTTGAGGCAGCCCCAGGACGCTTTCAAAGGCTTCATTCTCCAGGCACTCCAACCAATGTAATCATCACATCTACATCTGAAGATTTCCCAAACAGAGGAAGTAAAGAGATTGGTCCACAGAGTTCAGGAAGGAATGTGAACAGCCTGGCTGGCACCTACAACCAAAGAGGGCAAACAGATCATTCACTTCCTTCCTGAGGAACAGGGATTTCTGAACTCACCACTGGTTAGAAGAGAGCTAATAAGAACACTAAACTGCATATGCAACACATAGAAGGGGCAATGCCCATGTGCATAGGTCCATTTTGGAACGAAACAACAAAGATTGCCTTTTTTTTCTGCAGCTGGAAAATTATTTTTCCCCCAAAATTGCTTGATTGACTTGAATATAACACTCTTAATGAATGCTACCTTTGATTTACATTTTGAGTTTTTCCCTAGGAAATTAGAATACAATTATTTCACATATACTTTCATATTTTGGTAAAGATACAGGTGGCTCAGATAGTAAAGAATCTGCCTGCAATGCAGGAGACCCGTGTTCAATCCCTGGGCCAGGAAGATCCCCTGGAGAAGGGAATGGCTACCCATTCCCAGTATGCTTGCCTGGGAAATCCCACTGACAGAGGAGCCTGGTGGGCTATAGTCCATAGGGTCACAAAGAGTTAGACAAAACTGAGTGACTAACACTTGTACTTTTTCATAGAGAAATTAGTGCTGCTTACATGATAGTGAACACACATATATACTGCACTTTACCAGAAATGCTTTGTCTGGTTTCACGCTTTAAGTTAATGGCAGAATAGAGTATACGTACTATTTTCTCAAGTTTATGCATTACTATTAGATAAAAACCCAAGACACACGCTCTGTGGTCATGATGAGTCCTTTAATTCAATGCACACTCTCAGAGGGACAGATGTATGCATTTTAAGACATGATAAAAGATAAATTAAGTTTTTGAGATATCTGATATCTGTAGTCATTCCATGGCTAATTTATTGTGATACTGGCTACTGTTTTACTTCCCATCTTATATTAAGGCATCACATACAAAGAGGTAAAGTATTAAAGAATATCATTTCACATAACTAGTGTGATGGCTTTTATATTTCACTGAATAGAAATACAAAATACTTTGACCTGCATATTGAGGCATTTATGTAGTAGACTTAATCTTAAGTGTGAGACAGTACTTTACAGAATATCTCTACTCTGTTCCCATCCCTTCATTTTTTCCATTAGTAAAAGGGATAAACGTAATATTTTGAAGAGCTGTTAGGAAAGTTACAAGAGAGTATGTATATCAGAGTAATTTGTGAACTCAAAATCTATATACAGACATGAATAACTTGTTGCACAAAACCAAATGGGCTATGGTAACGACTTACTAAGTTCTTGTTCTAATATTATGAGTAGAGCTTCTTCTCTTTCAATCTGTATATCTGTCAAAAGAGCATTCTGAAACATATTTTATTTCTTCTATTGTGACTCATGATTCCTTTTGAAGGAATTTCCTGTTCATATAAACAGGAAACACAATTACTGCAGAACATCTAAATAAAATTAAAAAGAAAAAACACTTGCAAATTACATATTCAAGGATTCATGTCTAGAATACATGAAGCACTCACGCATGTGTGTGTGCTAAGTCACATCAGTTGTGTCCGACTCAGAAACCCCATGAACTCTAGCTCACCAGGCTTCTCTGTCCATGGGATTCTCTAGGCAAGAATCCTGGAGTGGGTTGCCATGCTCTCCTCCAGGGAATCTTCCCGATCCAGGCATTGAACCTGCCTCTCTGCATGTCCTCAGTAATAAAAAGACAACTTGGTTAAAAAATAGGCAGAGGATCTGGATGGACATTTCTTCAGGGAGGGCATACCAATATGGTCAATAAGCATAAAAACAGGATAAGCAGTACTATCCATGAATACAGAATGGGAAATGTACATCAAAACCACAAAAAGATACCATGTCATACCTGCTAGGATGGCTTCTAATCAAAAAGAGAGACAGTAATATGTGTTGGTGAGGATGTGGAGGGCTTGGAACTCTCACCTGATCAGAATGTAAATGCTGCTGCAGCTTTGGAAAACAACCTGGCACACCCTCAAAAGGTTAAACATAGAGTTAACAATATGATCCAGCATTCCACTCCTAGGTATATACACAAGAGAAATGAAAATATATGTACACACAACTTGTATAAGAATGTTCACAGTAGTATTATTTATGATAGCCCAAAGCAGAAACAATCCAAATGTCTGTCTACTGATAAATGGATAAATAAAATGTGGTATATACGTACAATGGGATACTGTTTGGTAATAAGAAAATATTGACACATGCTACAAGACTTTAAGTGAACAAAGCCAGTTGTAAAGGATCATATTTTGTATAATTCTAGTAGATGAAATTTTAGAATAGGCAAATTCATAGAAGCTAAAAGTAGAGGGATAGTTGCCTGGTCATGGGGAGATGGAGGTAGAAAGGTTTGTGGAGAAAAGGTAGAGTCACTGCTAATAGGCACATGGTTTCTTTCCTTTTTCCCCCTCACCTTTGTGTCCCAGCTTTACTGACTTATAACATTGTGTAAGTTTAAGGCAAACAACGTGATTCAGTCAAGGGTTTCTTTACAGGGTGATGAAATGTCCTAAGATTGCACAACTCTGTGAATATACTAAAAACAATTTGAATTATACACTTTAAAAGGTGAATTGTACAGTATGTGAATTATATCTCAATAAAGCTCTTGAAAGATGGTGGGTAGAGGGAGAATATGCTTCTTTTTCCTGGATTCTAAATTGTGTTTTTCCTTAAAAATAATGAGTGACTTGATAAGATGCAGGAACAAAGAAGCTATCTACCTCCAGACTGAAGAAGAGAACCTGGCCCCTAGAAACTAACGGTAAATTCTGAAAGTGTTCATTTCCTTCAAACTGGTGACCTGCGGTTATCGGGAGCATTTCTATCTTAAACCAGATGGATTAGTAAAATGACTTGGTCCCGTGCAGACCAAAGAAGCTAATGGTCAAAAGCTTTGATGCTGTCAAACAACTAAGCAAATAACACGTTAGATGAAAAGAAAACAGACGTACAGACACCACTGAGGGAGCCTTTGATCTCCTCTGCGGTGGCTGCTCACTCATAAAGGACACTGAAAACTATTGCTTTTTCCTAATGAGCCTTCCCTGCCTTATTAGGGTCACTGATTTCATGTGCATCAAACAGGGGGGAAACAGCACTGCCTTCTAAGAAGGGGCTTTGATGTTTTATTGATACTCGCCAATAAACCATTTCTTGCACTCTCAGCCAGTAAATAGCGATTATAGGATACCTTAAAAACTACTATTATTTAGCTTCTGCTGGTGTGAACAGAAGGTGCGCTGGAAAGGGTTACAGCTGAAAGTCCAGAATGCCTTGGAAGTCCTCATCAGACTCACGCAGCAGCTTGCTTTTTCTAGTTTATTGTTGTTTATTTCTTAAGCTTACGAGTCATTGTTTGTCTCACAAAACTGTTAACACAGTAAATTGTAAAGCAAGGTTAGGTTGCAACGCATCCAGGATAGCTCACATCATCGCTCCTCTTTTAGGTTTTGACACTTGGGAGTTGAGGGGAGACAGGCTGTCTATGTACAGTGTATGGAATATGTGTATAGGAGGGTTCTACCCAGATAGACACTGTTTTCAGGATTACATAGAAAAGAAACACCATGCAAAGGGTTGTAAGCATTTGCCACTTTGCTTATGGTTGGAGAAGGGGCTGGTGGGTCACTGTATCACACGCCACTTGGCTAACAGGAGAGACACATGGGGGCCAGGATACTCAGCACAGGAGAAAGTGGGCTTGTCTATCACAGGACTTGTGTACTGTACAAATAGGTGCCTGACCTCCAAGTTCTTCAAATTCTTGGTTTTATTGCTAAGCTCAATTTCTTTTAAATCCTGATAGGAAGACGAGAGAGAATCAAGGGAGGGGTTTTATTCTTGTTAACTGATGGAGATGATTGCCATTTTCTGTTTAATGTATCACTGAAGAGCTCCAGCCTTAGGGTCAAAGGAATTTGGTTAGAATCCAAGACTCACCATTGACGACTGTACACATTTGGGCAAATTACTTAACCTTTTTACTTTTCCATGACTAAAGGAGGTGATCTCTAGCGTTTCTGTGCCTCTAAATATTTTAAATCAAAAAAGACAAAATTAAGTCCTTAATTCCTTATTTACAAAAGGAATATATGTTCTTTGCATAAAATTTAGAAAACACAGAGAATCAAAGAGTTGGAAATTTCATTCACTTTATAATCTTGGGCACCGCCAAGTCAAAGACTGTTAAGAGTAGGGAGATACAGCAACAGTTATCTTGTCCAAACTTCTTGAAATTTAACAGATGAGGAGCCTGAGATACGACTTCTCCAGGATCACACAGAGTACTGACTGAGTGTTCTGTGCTCATTAGTTTAAAATGTCTTACCCCCTAACGGTTTGCAAATGGCATTTTTTGATCTTCCCCTTCAGTGTTCGCTACAAAAGTGGGAACTTGGAACCATTCTTTCGGTTTTTCTTTGGCCACACCTCATGCTATGCAAAACTTCCCTGACCAAGGATCAAACCAGCACCCCTTCCCCCAGTGGAAGCGCAGAGTCCCAATCCCTGGAGCACCAGGAAGTACCAAACCATCCCTTCATATGTAGATACACTTGACTGTGTTTTCTTCACAAAGGGAATCCTTGTGGCTTTTTTTTTTTTTTTTTAAAACATGTGGCTGTGTTCAGCTGCTGGCATCTCCACAAGACGCAAGTAACCTAAGAATCCCTACATGTCTGGCACAGCCAATTTAGTCCGCTGTTTACTCTGATTTACTCCAAGTCTGTCACAGTGGCCCTTCCTGAGTTCTTAGTTCCTGCTAAATAGAGGTGATCCTGCTAAATAGAGGTGACCACGGTCTCAGCAGCAGACACAGTATGGGGTCAGAGGTAAAGCAACATTAGGAGACCAGAGAGCCAGACTTACAGGACTGCGGAGACCAACAGTTCTGGGCCAAGGAATGCTGAAGCTGGGTTGGGTGTTAATGTGTGGGGACAGATTAAGATTCTCTTCCTCCAGTTAACCGCACACACAGTAACTAGGTAGCCATTCTTATTTCTTTGCCATTCCAACCTGCCCATTCAACTAAAATCGCAGACTTTGGGATGTGAAGAAAACCATGACTGAAAGGCTGCTCCCCACAATCCATCTTCACATCAAGTGAAATTAAGGCTGCAGAGAAGCAGCATGTTTACCGCGCCACTCCTGGAATTTTAAATTCAAGTATAAGGTATTTCTGTACATTCATAAAACATCATATTGTATTAGAGTTCTTAAATATAGCCATTTATTTCATTCCATTGTCTTCTTCTGTAATAGGTGAAAAAATTGTTTTAACGTGAAAGAAATCACGTTATCATGGAAGAGCTTTATTCCATGATTGGTTCTGTTTGCTTGTTTTCTCTGAAGGAGCAATAATATTTGGGGAAGAAATAATGGCATGTGTAGCAAAAAAAGTATTAGAAGGATAGTATTTGTTCACATTTTTGACTACTGCTAAATAGATATTTTACAACTCTGGTTTATGTTTGTGTATAGCCCTTGGCCACTGTGATTCTCATTTCAGACAGATGTTCCTATTTTCATCTGAAGTTTCAATACATTTTTTAGTATGTTCTCTTTCTTCCTAATAGTTAAAATTTTCTTTTCAAAAGATAATGTATTTTAAAGACTGACTCTTTAAAAAAAAATTTTTTTTTTTTTTTTTTTTTTACAATACTGTATTGGTTTT
>SJYV01006970.1:208579-222487 GCA_006410875.1 Neotragus pygmaeus
CCATGCGTCCCTTTCATTCCTCCTTTGGCAGCTTCCCTTTTGGTCATTTACCATGCTTCAGTAATGGGGTAAAGTTTAGATCTGCCCATTTGTCTCACCCTTAGGAGCACGGATGGCAGCTTTCTTGGGAAAGGCAATTGAAAGGGCTATGAGGGGCTTACGATGGATTAGGATTATCTAAACTGGTGGTTTTCAACCTTTTAAACTAGGAGTCCTTTTACAGGTTAAAAAACAAACAAACAAAAACTTGAGCACCCTGATGGGACAGTAATTATACTGTTAGTGTCTGCTGAGGAAGGTGAGCATGTGCTCATAAAAAAGAAAGTCTTGTTCATCTCGTCTTCTTGCTCTTCAAACACATTCTCTTCTGCCAACTCCTCTTGGAAAGGCATCTTTCCTAGGGCATCAATAATACTATGAATTCCTTGTGGTTCAGACTCAAGTAAAGCAATGAAGGTTTACAGGAGAAGCCTGGTATCTATCATCTGTTGGAAAGTCTTACTGACACAAATACAGATTGTTGAGATGTTTTGGAATAATGACTAGGAAATAACAAGGGAAAACGAAAGAAAAATCTCTTTCCATTTCATGATAGGTGTTTCCATTTGTGAAGGCTTAAATTTGAAGATGGTGGTTTTCTTGTTTAGTGATGATTCAATATATGTGTGAATCCAAAGAAACTGAAATCAACTTAGGAATGCTGGAAGTTATGGAGAGTATGATCCTAATGTGTTTTTAGCAGTGTTGCTGCCTAGTTAGTGATGGGCCTCAGGGTGAAGATTTCAGAGTACACGTGAAAGGCATACCAGCATCAGAAAGAGTTGCTAAGATGTGCATGGTCAAAAAGAGTAACCTTTTATTTTTCCTGTGCATGGTCCACATTTGTTGTTTCTCTTTGTTCACTGTTTGAACAAATTGTTCTCAGTATCTGGACTCCATCTTCTCTCAACAGATAATCAGTCTTCATCATCAAGAAAATAGAGGTGATAAGGTTTGAACGACTTCAAGTAATTAGCAACATCTGCCTTCTTGGAACCAAAAAGAGCTGCTCTTATCTTTCCATGGATTCTTATATTCCCTCCCCCATTCTTTTCCTATCTGCTGATCACTCCCAAGTTGGTATCTCCAGCCCTATCTATCTTCTCGTTCCAGTTTAGACTCAGACATGCACCTGACCACTGGCCACGTGCAGTGGGATGGCCACAGGCACCTCATACTCACCTCTTCCTCCTTAACCTGATTCTCCTCCAAAATTCCTCATCCTGCTGGAACCACCATTCCTTCAAGCACCCAGGGTAGGAACTGGGTAGTAAATCTACATATACTTTGCTCTTTCCTTCACTCCACACGTGTGCTAAGTCGCTCCAGTTGTGTCCAACCCTGTGCAACCCAGGGGACTGCCAGACTCCTCTGTCCATGGGATTCTCCAGGTAAGAATACTGGAGTGGGTTGCCATGCCCTCCTCCAGGGGATCTCCCCGACCCAGGGACTGAACCTGCATCTCCTGCATCTCATGCACTGCAGGCAGTTCTTTTAACCGCTGAGCCATTAGGGAAGCCCAATGTTAACATCCCAGGTATTATTTTACCTTCTAATAGTTATCAAGTCCATCCCCCACTGTGGAGCTCAGCTAAACTTCCTTCATTCAGGCTCTCTACCCTGGATGCTTACAGGGACCCTTAACAACTCTTCACTCTGCCTAAAAATAAGGTCCCTGCCTGTTTATGTGGCATTCAAGACTTTTCATGACCTTCCGTTGCCAATTTCCTTGGTCCACTTCACCAAACTGTACATACTAACCAACTGCTTATATTCCTTTTGCTTGAAATTTTCCCCCGACCTTTCTTTCTTCATCTGACTGACTCTAACCCACCTTCTCTGAACCTTATGACAAGCTAAGTGCCCCTCCTCTGTGACCCTATGATACCTGGTGCATACTTGTCTTTTATCACCCATATGTTACATTATATTATAATTAACGGTTAATGCATTTTCCCCTCCTACATTCTTCCCCCTCCATCTGATGCTTCCAGTTGTGAAGGAAGATGGTTGCCTATACTGTGATGCAATGGTTTGTTTTTCGAAAAAATGCAGGAAGTTTCTGACATACTTTGAGAGCTGAGCTGTAGTTCTTGCACCGCCTTGAACTAGGGCAGGACTATCACACGCTTGTGACCCACAGAATGAGTCTGTGTGACCTTAAGGTCAGGTGAGAAGCCGTGATGCTGCCTGGCCTCTGCTCTGGAGTCTGGTTCCACCTGATAAGAAGTCTGGCGGCCCTGAGGTTCCCGTGCTGGGAGGAATCCCAGGTCACATATCCAGAGGCCACGTGTAGGTGTTCTCTTGAGCCCCAGCTGAAATGCCAGCTGACGGCGAGCATCAACCACCAGACCCAGACGGAGAAACCTCTGGGTGGCTTGAGCCCCCAGCGGCGTCACCCCAGTCTTTAAAACTTTCCCCTCTGAGGCCCCAGATCTTCTGATGCAAGGCCCCTGTGTTCATCCTAAATCCTGCCCCACAGGCTCGGGAAGCTTCCTAAATGGTTGTTTTACACCACAGTGTTTGGGGTGGTCTTGTAGCAATGGTAACTTAGCACACCCACAGCAGTAATCTGCCTGTTAACTCTTTATTGACTCACCACTTATTGATCTCACCTCATTGTTTCATCATGCTCCTGGTGATCGTGTCCTAAATAAGCTAATGCCCTCAAGTCATTACCTCGGGGACTTTTTAAACAAGGGAAATCCAAGTTAAGATACTGCCCAGCCCCCACCTTCAGAAGTTATTCAGGTGGATGTAAAACATTAAAAATGCTTTAAAAAAACACTTTAACAGGCTACAGAAGGGGCCAGAACTTAGACCAAGACAGTGGTCCTGAGAAAGCACAATACTAGAGAAGGCAGAGTAGCCTGCTTTACCTCCAAGGCTCTTTGCGACCCCATGGACTGTAGCCCACAAGGCTCAGGCAGGAATACTGGAGTGGGTTGCCATTCCCTTCTCCAGAGCATCTTCCCGACCCAGGGATCAAGCCCAGGTCTCCTGCATTGCAGGCAGATTCCCTACCATCTGAGCCACCCGAGGAAGCCCAAATACCAAATACTGAAGGTCAAAAGTCCGGTAACAGCTTTTGCCCAGAATTGATATTTTTAGAGCCATTTGCAATGATGGCAAATTAAAAGAAGAATTGAGGTAAAGATATGTTTTCATTTAAAGAAAAAAAATAACTTTCTTTCCAAAGTCTGAAAGCAACACGTGTATACTTCTGGCGGATTCATGTTGATGTATGGCAAAACCAATACAATATTATAAAGTAATTAGCCTCCAATTAAAATAAATTTATATTTTAAAAAAATCTTAGATTTTTTTTTTTTTTTCTGTAGGAGTCTCAGGTATCTCAGGTAAGATTGATTTGATCAAAAAAGAATTAGGAATTAAGATGGCAATAGTGGTATCCTTAGTGTTGAGTGAACTTATTGATAATTCAACATATGCAGTGTTCCTCATTTTACTGGGTAGATCCAGTCACACGGTGGCGTTCTGGATTGCGTGTATTTATGTTTGTATATGTATGTGTGTATCTCATCTAAAATAGAAGAATTTGATGCTTCAAACGCTTTAGAAAATGAAGACCATTCAGAAATCTTATTGAATAAAGAGTCCAGGGTTGATATCAATTTAGTATTCACAATAAAGGTACCTACAAAACCATGACTGTTTTTACATGACCACATTCCATCATCCAACATTCACCTGCATAGCACTGCCTCACTCATTCCTTTACCATATTTATCTGAGTTACCATTCAAATATCTGGAGATAGTCCAGGGAGATAGGCTACCACAGCGTCCCAGGGTCTAGCACAGTGCCCAAGACATGTTTCTAATATTTACTGGATGAATAAAGCAGTGCATAAAGCAATGCCTCCCATGATTTAGATCATAAATACTGTTCATTCCTGTCTTGTTGTTAGTACCGTGCCCCACCCAGAAGTGACCTTGATTGCAAAACTATAATGAACAAACCCAGACTGAGTGTCTCTATTCAACACAGGCAGAAACAGCCTCCTCTGTTAATGAGCATACCATCCGGATAGCCTGTGTCCTTAACCACGTTGCAAGGAGTTTCACCTCCTGCCCAGAAAGAAGCCAGCAAGTTGCTTTTTAAAAGTAAGTATTTAATGTATAACCACTGAAAATAGAGAGATGAGACAAAAAATGTGGCTGAAGTGATGGCGAGGATTCACATCTTGGTTGGATGCCAACTGAAAGTCAGTTCCAGTTGCTCCATTAGCAGTCCAAACTTCAGGCACTGCCAGACATTACTATCTGCTTGTGCAATTTGGCACAGTTGCTACTAGGTCCAGAATATAATTGCAAAGCTAGTACACCCAATACTTTGCCCTGAAGGATCCACTATAGAAGATACAGCACCTTTTACAAGAGAGACACACTATATGCAATTATAGTACCTGTTAACACAGAACACTGAGAATATGCCAGGCAGCTTTCTAAGTGCTTTGATTAAAGTGACTCCTTTCATCCTCACAACAACCTCATGTGGTAGATGTGTTACTATCATGCCCATTTCATGGTTGAGAACATTAAGGCACAGAGAGGTGAAATAACCTGTCCATAGTTACCCACACTGCATGTGGCAGAAAGGGAGTTCAAGTCCCCTAAGTCTGCCTCCAAGATCTATGCTCCAAGTAGCCACAATGCTTTTGACAACGATGGTGTCTGCTTGTCCCGACGCAGTGCAAATATCTGACTATGAAGACACATTACAAGTACACTCAAACAGGTGCAAAAAAATAGACCAGCTTTACCTCCGAAGCTAAACACCAAATGCTGAAAGCTAACAACGGTGCAGGAATAATTTTCTAACCAAACTATGCAATATTTTATTAGTAACCAGCCCCATTGCCCTACCTGAAATTGCTCAAAGTTAAGTGTTCTTTCTGGTCTGCAATACATTTTAGTGAGATACTGTTTATGGCAAAGCTAGTAAATAACATGTAAATGATTAGTTGCAGTCTTGCAGTCACTTGAAACCATGCCTCTGCTCTCTGTCACCTTTACTTATGAAGCAAAAGGCAAGCCTTTTGATATGGAAGTTTCAGGAAGGCAGGGACCTGTTAGTCCTGGTCATCAGCTCTGTATTTGCACAGAGCGAGGGCTCAGTAACTAACCGACACACCTCTTACATGGCATCGCCTGGCACAGCATTTCCTCACTCCTGTCTTATCCTCCTCCCAGTCCTTGTCCCTGTACCACTGGTATCCTCACTTAACTGTTAATGTATTTTCTTATGTCCCTAACATTTGCTGCAGCTTCTGTACCTCCTGCTCTGACTGTAGACCTGGATCTCCAGAAGCACACCTCTTCTCTTGCAGCTTTCTCCTGCTTTCATATCCATTAAATAACTTGCAGGAAGAGCCATTCTCTCGAACTACTGTTTCCTGATCCTAACGCTCCAAACACTCCCCTTTCTTTTGAAGTTGAGGCCATCAGTTCTACATCAATCCCATCTCCTGCTGCTCCTCCTTCTTCATGGAAGACTCTAGCTCTTGGTTCATACACTTCTCTTTCATTTCAGCTCCAACAGACTTACCAGAAGGCCAAGTTCCTGTAGAGACTGCAACCTTACAATTTCCATCTGTGCTTCAACCTGGCAATTCCAAGACCATCATTGGACACAGTCTGGATCGTTTTATCCCCTAGAGGGCTTGCTTCAGAAGTTTTCAGCTCCAATACCTCATTCTGATTTCAACCTCCCATCCCTTTCCTTCCACAGCCTGACTCTGCGGGAACCACTCATTCATTTCTTTCTGACATGCACCTTCAATTCCCTGGCATCCCAGCTTCTTCCTGCCTCCAGCCAGACAAATCTCCACACGGAATTAGAGCTGCAATCCACTCATTTTTCCTTCCTGTGATAGTGAGTTACTGCTGGAGAGAATCCCACAGCTTTGCAGATAGGAGCTATCACTACTCCAGGCTCCCTAACCTTCGTGAGGCTCTTGACTCATTTCTGGACCTCTCTCTCTCTCCATTCATTAGTGATTCCTACAAACCTTCCTGACTCATCTCAAGCTCTGAACCATTTTTATCAGATTGCATCGCTAGAATTGCATTAAGAAAGTTGAGACTATCTGTTATGATCTATGTCAGCTCTCCAGACACTCCTTGTCAAGTGATCTCTTACCACAACTATCTCCACTCCATTTCCACTAGTCTCAGGCTTTAACTATTTTCTTATCCCTTTTTCAGAGTTTTGGCTTCTTTTTCTTTCTCCCTCCCTCCCTTCCTTCCCTCTCCCCTTCCCTCTCTTCATCCTCTTCAACTGGCAACTTTCCCTTCAGCTTAAGTCTCTTTCATCCTGATTAAAAACCAAACAAAAATTAAAAAAAAAAACAAACAGAAATTAACAGAAAACCAAAACATATCTGGAACCAATTCTCTCCCATCCCAAACAATCCCCATTTATCACTCTTTTTCCGTATTAGATAAACGTCTCCAAATGATAAGCCTTCATGATAGTGACTTGATCATTTTTGACCCAAATAATCACTGCTCCCTGCCAGAACAATATTGTTCCCATCTGCTTCATTAAGCTTCTGCGAAGATCTCAGATAATTCTTTGCAGTTCAGAGTTCTGGTTGAAGTCAGCTGGCCAAGAGAACATCATTTCTTCTCTCACATGTTCTTCTTCAATGACTTCTACACTTAGGAATGTCATAAACTAATAAGATTTCCAAACTATGTGTGCAGAGATTTGACTGCTAATTTTTATTATCTTAAGTAAGCGCATTAATCCACATCATCCAAAACCAACTTCTAGATGACTGCAATTTCATAAAAGTCAGGATATTTTCATGCAACAAAAAAGTTAGAAGGAGTAACGAATAAAGATGGAATAAAGGATATGATTTTAAATTGAATACTTGGAAATTAACATTAATGTTACTATTTTTTTAATAAAGTATTAATGCATTTGATACTTAAAAACATTCAGCATGTTTCTGGATTAGTCTGCTCAGGCTGCCATAACAGAATACCAGAGACTGAGGGCCTTAAACAACAGAAGTTTATTTTCTTACTGTTCTGGATGCTGGAAATCTAATAAATTTCTATTTATTACAGTTCAAGGTGCCAGCAGGGCTGGGGTCTGGTGAGAACTCTTTCTGGAGTGTAGACAGTCAGCTCCCAGCTGTGTCCTCACATGGCCTTTTTTCTCTCTGTGTGCATGTTTCTGGTGCTTCTTGTTCTTCTTAAAAATACTAGCCTTATTAGATTATGACCCTGCCCTTTAGATCTCATTTAATCTCAGTTACTTTCTTATAAACCCTATTTCCAAATACAGTCACTGAATTCTGAGGTCCTGGGTGTCTGGGCTTCAACATATAAATTTGGGGGCTTCCCAGGTGGTGCCAGAGGTAAAGAACCCATTTGCCAATGCAAGAGNGATCTCATTTAATCTCAGTTACTTTCTTATAAACCCTATTTCCAAATACAGTCACTGAATTCTGAGGTCCTGGGTGTCTGGGCTTCAACATATAAATTTGGGGGCTTCCCAGGTGGTGCCAGAGGTAAAGAACCCATTTGCCAATGCAAGAGACATAAGGACGCAGGTTTGATCTCTGGGTCAGGAAGATCCCCTGGAAGAAGGCATGGCAACACACTCCACTATTCTTGCCTGGAGAATTCCATTTACAGAGGAGTCTAGTGGGCTACAGTCCACAAGGTCACAAAGAGTTGGACATGACTGAAGTGACTTAGCACAGTTCATTCAGTTCAGTCGCTCAGTCGTGTCCGACCCCATGTGTCCGACCCCATGAATAACAGCCTGCCAGGCCTCCCTGTCCATCACCAACTCCCGGAGTGCACCCAAACTCATGTGCATCAAGTCAGTGATGCCATCCAGCCATTGTCCCCTTCTCCTCCTGCCCCTAATCCCTCCCAGCATCAGGGTCTTTTCCAATGAGTCAACTCTTTGCATGAGGTGGCCAAAGTATTGGAGTTTCAGCCTCAGCATCAGTCCTTCCAATGAACACCCAGGACTGGTCTCCTTTAGGATGGCATACATGCATATAAGTTCGGAAGGGCCACAATTCAGTCCATAATAATTGTTCATTTCTCATTTTGTTGCAGGTCACTGGACATTTCCTCTTGGATTGGCACCAGTCTGCAGGCCAGGATTTGGAAAACACAATTATAAACACTGCAAATATCACATATTTGTTGTTCAGTCACTATGTCCTGTCTGACTCTTTGCAACTCCATGGACTGTAGCATGTCAGGCTTCCCTGTTGCTCACTATCTCCTGGAGTTTGCTCAAATTCATGTCTATTGAGTCAGTGATGTTATCTAACCATCTCATCCTCTGCCACCCTCTTCTCCTTTTGCCTTCAAACTTTCCCAGCATCAGGATCTTTTCCAATGAGTCAGCTCTTGCATCAGGTGGCCAAAGTACTGGAGCTTCAGCTTCAGCAACAGTCCTTCCAATGAATATTCAGGACTGATTTCCTTTAGGATTGACTGGTTTGATCTTGCTGTCAAGTGTCTTCTCCAGCACCACAAATCGAAAGCATTGATTCCTTGGTGCTCGACCTTCATCATGTTCCAACTCTCACATCTATANCAGCTTCAGCAACAGTCCTTCCAATGAATATTCAGGACTGATTTCCTTTAGGATTGACTGGTTTGATCTTGCTGTCAAGTGTCTTCTCCAGCACCACAAATCGAAAGCATTGATTCCTTGGTGCTCGACCTTCATCATGTTCCAACTCTCACATCTATACATGATTACTGGAGAAACCATATCACATATACTGTTTTTAAAAATTACTTATTTTATTTATGTATAGGTTTAGGCCTTGTTGCTGTACTTCTTCGTAGTATACGGTCTTTAATTTTTGTTCATTCTAAAATTTTCTATTTATTTTAAATGGCAAAGTGCTTGAGGCAGAATCCTTGGGTGCTAAGACTTTTAGAACAAATTTATCCACCCAGTCAAACATAGTCATTGAGGACCTAACATATAAATAGAATGCAATCTAATATTGCCAGTTGTGGTGTTATGGAAAGAAATCTATGCTTAAAATAATAAGATCTGGATTTTTAAACTCTCAGAGATTAAGCTTCTTCATCTTTAAAATGGAGATAATCACATATGTTTCCTTAATCTCTTTGAAGGGATTCCATGGGAATTTATGTTGACTTTTTTTTTTAAGGTGTAAACACTACACAAATAAAGGCAAAATAATAATTATTAGAGATAACGCAGTTGAGTTAAAAACATTGAGACATGGGACTTTGATGGTGGCACAGTGGATAGGAATTTGCCTGCCAATTCAGGGGACAAGGGTTCGGTGATCCCTGGTCTGGGAAGATCCCACGTGCTGAGAAGCACCTAAGCCCATGCACCACAACTGAGTCGGGTTCTCTAGCTCGTAAGCTGCAACTGCTGAGCCCAAGCGTCTAGAGCCTGTGCTTCACAAGAGAAGCCACTGCTAAGAGAAGCCCGCGTACTGCAACTAGAGAAAAGCCCGTGCAGCAACCAAGACCCAGCACAGACAAAAATAAATAAATAAAAATATTGAAACAAGAAAGAATTAGGTGAAAAAGCAATTCTTACAGAATTCACTACCTGAAGTTATTAGGCTACTTGATCAGGGACTTGGCCTGTCCCTGGTATCAGAAAAGCATTATACAAGTTTTAATGATGTTTTTTCAGACTGGATGGGTGCTGGGAAAACCAGATATACTAATAATTTGGCTGGTCAGCTGAGTTTTATGAGTGTTGATAACTGGATAAATATGGAGGGAGTCTTTATTTTGTCATTGATCTTGTCCTAAGTAGCATTTTGGTTAAATTAAATTGAAAAAATCTTTGTGGCATGCTTACAAAGTCT
The DNA here is from genome assembly GCA_006410875.1 of Neotragus pygmaeus. Classification (NCBI taxonomy): domain Eukaryota; kingdom Metazoa; phylum Chordata; class Mammalia; order Artiodactyla; family Bovidae; genus Neotragus; species Neotragus pygmaeus. Next base: position 218,493 of record SJYV01006970.1, read on the forward strand.
ATGGGTGTCACAAAGCTAAAATAGAGAGCTAGGATACGAAGAGGTAAAGACTTTAAACTATCTCAGTAGACTGGAATGATGGGTAAGGGGAGGTATACGTAGGGTGAGCAAAATTAGATTTACCTGGAACCTGGGCCAACCTTCTATTTAGATTCAATAAAATCTAAACAAAACCATGCTGCACAAGAGAAAGGGCCTGAGGATTCCAGTTTCTGCTAAAAGACCTCTTGCTTATAGGTGATCGAAACTTAATATGAATCATCAACAAGACATAAGTGATAAAAAGACAAAGAATAAATACATTGCAATTAAAGATTATGTTAATGCTTCCATACAGCCTAGACTAAAAGAGGAAAGAATAGTACCATATCCTATCCTGCTCAGAGCAGATGAGAGTATCTTATCAACTACACAGGGCTGCCAGGAGGCTGGCCAGCATCTAACAAAGGCTGTTTAAAGATCTTGAGACATTCCCCAGGAAGAAAAAGCTGACATGATTAAGGACATGTATCTTGGAAATAAGAGCTTAACTTTCTTAGTTGCTTTCAAATACCTAACGGTTCATCATGCAAACATTTTATGGGACCAAAGGATAGTCCCATTATAATTGTTCTGTTAAGGTGTCTGACCAAACAGAAAAGGCACAAGACTGGGAGTAAGAAGAATTCCTTGACTCCAAGGGTACACTTCTACTGAGGCGCAAGCTGTATTCACAGAACATGGTAAGTATGATCAAGAACTGAAACCAGAAAGGTAATCTCATCATGAACAGATCACATCAGTTCACTGTTAAACTACCATGTGCATCTTCATGTACATATTGTAAAGTTATAAAATGTTCACATAAAGTCATCCGAAGGACTGAGGTAAATAGGAAGCTATCATATGATCCTGTTCCCAAACCTGGCAATAGCAGAGCAGAACTTCGGGTAACACCAAGTATATTAACACATATATATGGAATTTAGAAAGATGGTAATGATGACCCAGTATGTGAGACAGCAAAAGAGACACAGATGTATAGAACGGACTTTTGGACTCTGTGGGAGAGGAAGAGGGTGGGATGATTTGGGAGAATGGCATCGAAACATGTAAACATACTATCATGTAAGAAATGAAGCGCCAGCCTATGTTCAATACAGGATACAGGATNTTTTTTTTTAACTGAAATAGTAATATCTAATTTAATGCACGCTCATATTCACCCTTCAGAAGGCGACTATGTCTCATGAAGCATCATTAATGGTTGTCTCTCAGGCCCTTCGAAATGTTCTATAGTGTTGCATTCTTCTAGAGAAGTCTTTGTTTACTGGAGGAGCCTGCATAGTTTGAGGCATACATCACTCCTGGTTAAAAGACATTCTATTTGCCCTTACTTGCTTTTTACGGTGAACCAATGAGTAGAAAACAGTTCACAGGAGTCAGTGTTTGTGGTTGCCTGTCATGGGAAATGGGCCAGAATTCTTGATGCCCTACTGAATTCAGAGCCAACATACTGCACAGTGTGTCAAGCATTCTTTTTTACTGGTGAAGTGGAGACTTGGCCAGCTGAAATGCAAAAATCTACTTTCCAAAAGACAGAAGATGCTGAACATTCAACAAAGTATCCCTGGGGGCACGGAGCGGGGCTCTAACCTAACATAGATATCTGAAGCATTTATTATATTCCCATTGAATCTCACTGCTGCTGCTGCCGCTAAGTCGCTTCAGTCGTGTCCGACTCTGTGCGATCCCATAGACCGCAGCCCACCAGGCTCCACCGTCCCTGGGATCTCACTGAGACTCGTCTAAATTTTCTTAATTTCTTCATAGGCAGTTCGGTTCCTCCTCTCTTTAATGTTTAGCCATGGAACTAGTGACATGTATTCATAACAGGTTGGAGTATTTAGGTTTATTCCCCGTGTGTCATCTTTCCCTAAAAGAATAGATTGAATACTTTAAAAAGAAGTATGTCTTACACTATAGAAATTGTTCTTATCTTGTGTGTGTGTGTGTTTAGATGCTCAGTTGTGTCTGACTCTTTGCAACCCTGGGGGATTCTGCAGGAAAGAATACTGGAGTGGGTTGCCATGCCCTCCTCCAGGGGATCTTGCCAACCCAGGAACCGAACTAGGGTCTCTTGCACTGCAGGTGGATTCTTTACCAACTGAGCTACCAGGGAAGCCCTGCTCTTATCTTATTACAGGTTAAATAAGAGCTAATATTTTATTGCTTTTTGGTTACTTTGTTCAGTCCACTTTCCAAGTTGATGAAAGATACTTCACATATGTCCTCAGGATTTTCCCTTACTTTCAGTCTCTCTGTGTCTTTCTCATCTTAATTTTTTTTTTTAAATTTCCTTAGAGGGCGTCCTGTTGGTGCATCAGTTTAAACTTGTTAGTGGATCTTTGTGAAATATACATCAAAAGATTCCAGCCATCTTATGTACCATAGCCTAGCATCTCAGGCAATAGGAAGTTTTGACTGAAAGCATCTGAAAGCCATGGTAAGCATTAAGCAGGCATTTTTAATTTAGGGTCTATGAAGAGAATTCAAGGTGTCCATGAACTTGGAGGGGGAAATAATATTTTTATTGTCACTAAACATAACTGAGATGTAACATTTTTTTGAATTATGAATGTTGACAAATTGACACCATTCCACACACAGTGGTGCTAGAATCCCTGTGACTTCATCGCCAGTGGAAGTGAGACTCTTCCAAACCACATTACAGTTATCACAAAATATCATTTACACTCATCCTTCCTCCATAGTTATGGCAGTTGTCCCACCCACTTCAGATCACACACAACTGCAGTTCTGTCCACAGATGTTCATGGGACGCTGCTGGCCCCATTCAGCCACTAAACAGGAAAGCTGAAGATCTGCATGTTGCCACCTAGATACGGATGTTGTTGCCCAGGATTTCCTCTCTATGATGGCTGGTGACAAGGAGATGAATTAAGGATGGTTGTTCAGTTTAATGCTATTAATTATGGCTGCAGTAACAATCTGCACACCCACATCTTTTAAAAACATTAAATTTATATTTAATTCCCTATATTGAATCCCATGGACAGAGAAGCCTGGTGGGCTACAGTCCACAGGGTCTCAAAGAGTCGGACAAGAGTGAAGCAACATAACACCTATTTTGAACACATTATTCTGTTATAGAATTCATTCATGTTATAGCGCCATATCACAAATTTTGGGTTTGAACACCTTGATCCCTATATTTCATTCTAATTGGTTTCTGCTATAATTCTATACATTTTATTAATATATTTAAAGATATTATTCTGAGAAGTGAGTTCAGAGGTTTCACCAGAATGCTAAAGAGATCCATTGGCACAAAAATGTGAAGTCCTACATGAAAGGATTAAGGGGCAACAGGTTCTTCAGGAGTGAAATGCCCCCATAGCCAAGATGCCTCTGAGCCCAAGGGGAAGAGTGGCAAGGGCACGGCACACACGTAAGACCGATGCACCATTTGTCCAGAGAAGGGCTGTCAGCCCCACCTGCCGCTCACTGTTAACCTCAAAGTTCTTATTCCCTGAAAACACAGTGCTGTCCTAGGCTTTTAGGAAAGAAAAGAGACCGAGAATAATGGCTGCAGAGAGGATGGGAGTCAGAGAAGCCCCATGGGCTGTGGTTGTGCAGAACCAGCAATTACACGTAAAGGAGGATGCAATTAAGACAGTCTGTTCTGTCACTCCTTACGACTTGTCGGTCTTTCACTAGCAGCAAGCAACAACTCCATCTTTCGTTTATGTAAGGCTGTGGATCCTTAAAAATAACAGATGGAATCTGTTTTATACACAAGAGAGTTTAAGGCAAGGAGAGGTAAATGATGGTTTGCATATGTAACACCATTTGGAGCAGAAGAACTAGGAGCTTCTAAGTTATGTAGTGTGTGTGTGTGTGTGTGTGTGTGTGTGTGTGTGTGTGTGTGTGTGTGTGTGTGTGTGTGTGTGTGTGTGTGTGTGTGTGTGTGTGTGTGTGTGTGTGTGTGTGTG
>SJYV01006970.1:222533-238451 GCA_006410875.1 Neotragus pygmaeus
TGTGTGTGTGTGTGTGTGTGTGTGTGTGTGTGTGTGTGTGTGTGTGTGTGTGTGTGTGTGTGTGTGTGTGTGTGTGTGTGTGTGTGTGTGTGTGTGTGTGTGTGTGTGTGTGCATGCACATATGTGTGTAAGAGAGAAAAACAGAGACCTACAATGATTGAGTGTGTGTGTGTGTGTGTGTGTGCATGCACGTATGTGTGTAAGAGAGAAAAACAGAGACCTACAATGATTGAGAGAGAACTTAAAACTCTGTCCCACAGCCAAACACTCCAGTTAGTTGAAACCTCTGAAAGAAACTGAAATCTCAGATTAGTGTTTGAGAAACTTGGTGAAAGTCATCAAGGTAACGACCATCATGGAAATAACATTCCAGGTACTATTAACAGAAGTTATTTCCCTCTAGAGGCCTCCAAACACGTTTCACCTGTCACCTCATTAACTTCACAACATAAGAGAAGTGGGCGCTTTGGATTTTCTACTGCCCTCCATTCTGCAAGACAGGGCAAAGTGGTGTGACGTAGAATAAAGACTGGATTTGATGTTTAGAGAAGTGGCTTTTTGTGGATAATTAACAGCTAATATTTAGCCTTTGGCCAGTGGGAGGGGATGTAGAGGAGATGTTTGAGGGAAAGCGTAGAAGTGTCCTGAGGTCTGGATGTGCACCAAATAGGTCTCCACTTGACTGAACTATGAGCCAAGCAGGAGAGAGGACACAGAAAGAGTCCATGTCCCCACAGAAAGAGTACATGTCCCCATGTACCCCACAGAAAGAGTACCATGTCTATGGTAGCCAAAGTCCCTTCTTGTTCAAGTATCATATCTGGCTATTCTACTGTGTAAATTACCAAAGAGGTTCATATTTGTCTTAGAGAACCCTGACAATATAAAGAATTTCTTCCTTCAGTAGACCTAAAGTCCCATTTGCTGTTAGAGCTGGGGAAATGTTTAATTTTTATCACATGTAAAAAGTAACTATTTTTCTCCACGAGGTCTTCATGAGGTGCTATATTTTGGACTCCATACAGACCATTAATATATAACAGACAAATGACAAAGAAGAGACAATAACTTTCTAGGGATAACATCCTTATTCTAAGAGACCAACAGCTGTCACAAGCTCTTCATTTATGAAAATTCAAGAGGAGGTTTGGGAAGCAAGACCAAGCTACAATAAAATATATTTGTGTTATTTTTAATGAGGCATGATTTGTGAAATCTTTCCACTTGGGACAAAGGATTTTGTCAAGAAAAGCAACAGTGAAGCAACCATTTTTTTAAAGAGTCAATCAGTAGAGTCATGAATTTTACACTCCCATATCTTATGTCTTAAACTTCTTTTGGCCAACTAGAAATTGTTATTACTCAAATCTACTTTAAAAAAAACACTTACTATAAAGTTGGATTTCTTCAGGGTATCATATTTTACTCTACAGCCACAATGAAAGTATTAAATTTAAAATGTTTTACTCTTTCTTCACTACCTTATGGTAGACTTGACACTGTTTACTCTTTCCCAGTCCTGAGCAGCATTATTTAGTTTAACAGAGAGAAAGATATTCGTAGGCATTTGAGACAAATTTACAGCCTACAATGATAAGTAACTGGCAGGTTATCTTCCTAATCTGCTTTACCACAATCACAAACCTTAACTTTCACCTCTTCAAGTCATATCAGTACAATTAGGTCAAAGTCAAAGGGCCTTTTATCAAGAACACATAGCACAGAAACCTGGATTGACACTTGGAGGCCACATCCAATATTTTTAACCATAGAGAACTTCATTCACTCTATGGAAAAACAATTGGATTATCCAAGAAGGTTAAGAAAACATAATCTTTGACCCATCCATGCAAATAGCAGAAGTATACAGACTTGGAGAGCAAACAAGAAGGAGCCATTAAACACTACTGGGGTGCCTTCCCTGGATGCAGAGAGGTTTTGTTTTTTATTGTGAGAAGTTATTTTAAAAATCAATTTATGAATATTCTTAACACCACAATCAGGCAGAGAGGTTCCCTTTTCCTTAACATACCCTTTCAAACAGTCTGCCATTCTGTCTCTGTCACATGAACCCTAGAACGTTTGAACTGCACACTATTTATGTTTTATTATATTTCAAACGCCTGCCTCCAGCATACCTGACACCCTCTTGGAACTCAGAGCAGTCCCAGGCTGCCAGAGGAAATACCAGCAGGCTTTTCACTGGGCTGCATAGATGACTCCCCTGCCACTCAGCCTCCCAGGCCCCTCTCTGCATAGGCCAGGCCACCTCACCAGACCAGCTCCACAGCTGACCCTCCCCGGCCCATCCGACCTCCGTGCTTTTGCCTGGTGGTGTTCATCACCACTGATTCCCTGACATTTGAAAGGTCCTTGCTTTTGTTTTCAAGGTTAAAAAACAAACAAAACAAAACAACCCCACAAAACCTCTCATAAAACCTTATCTAGAAATAATCAGACCAGAAACCAGAGAGGCACTGGAGTTTCAAAAAAAAAAAAAAAAAAAAAATCACTCCAGAAAAGCTAAACCTCAGAACAAGGGAGACTTAAATCCTTGCCATGACAGTGATGAACTTCACCCTGCTGATGAGCTCATGCATGATCCGAGTTAATAACTGTGCCTGTATATTTAATTGTTTTCCTTTTCAGACCTCTCGTCCTCGCCCGCCCCTCTTCGCCTCTCACCTGCCAGCCGCCTGTCTCGGGTGTTTTTCCAAATGACATCCAGGGCTCTGGCCGTGGAGTCTCGGATGTGATCACTGAAGGACCTCCGGAGAGGGGCTCTCGGGGGCCGCGCCATCACGTGGGCCTCGGGGTCCCCCATCCGCCGCGGCCGCAGCGGACTTCAGCGCAGCCCCGGCGCGGCACCCCTCCCGCCCCGCTCGCTCCTGCGGCGGTCCCTCCCCGGCGGCGGGCGGTCGCCGTGCGAGGCGGCCGGGGTGCGTGCGCGCCGGGCCCGGGGACGAGCGAGCCGCGCGCGAGCCCCGCGCCCTCACGAGCCGGGCATTGCGGCTGGGCTCACGCCGCGGTCCGCGGAGCGCCGACTGCAGGCGGCCGCCTGGCCCCGCGCCAGGCCCGCGCGGCTGCCACATCTGGAAAGGCTTACAAGTGAGCCAGCGACACCCGCGCGCAGCTCTCAGGCTGCCTTCGTGGCTGTCTAGATGATTTTGGCTTCCTGTGTGATCCAGTAACCTGACTTGGCAGAGCTCGGCTGTTGGTCTAGGCAATAACGTGTCCCCCTGCCCTGGGAGGACGGGTACCCTTGCGTGTTTTGAAGGAAAGGCCGGGCAGGAGGCAGGAAAGGGACGGAGGGAGAGGAGGGGTGGGCAGGTGGGGCTGTCTTGCATCTTCATGGCTAATTCTCACTCACATTTGTGTTTTATTAGCTCATGTGTGTTTCTACATTGGGCTGTTTATGAGACAGAAAGTCCAGCCTTTAGTTGTGGTTGTGGGAAGGAGCTAGGGCTGTAGCGAACATTCTTCAGATCAATCTAGATTCCCTCTAGGAAACAGACACCTGCGTTTTAAAGCGAAATATTAATCAGCTCCTCGTATTTCCCCTCTAACTATGCTTCTACTTACAGCCAGTGGTTTCATCAGATAATTCTAGGTTTTACCCTTAAATAAGGATCAGATGTCCTCTGGTTTTGTGAATCTTTTGGCTCCCACTAAGCAAACTTCATCATTGTAATTGCACATCAAAAACTCTGCCCAAAAGAATTTAAAAAATAAATAGTGCCAAGCACCATGAAATCAAAATATGGGCCAACTGCTTCTTTTACAAGATATGTTTTTGAGTTTCTAAAATGCCAAGTAAATCTATTTCTCTGCCAATGAGTTTGGCTGATTTTCTGCCTTTCAATGCGTTAATAATCCTGCCTTTTTTTCACTGTTCCCTAAATCAAATCTTACAACTTTCAGCCTTTGGCATGGAGGCTTAATACTGGCATCAGATAGTATCTAAGAGCTAATTTATAACTTTTCAAAATTACAAGATGCTGTAAAAGCACTTAGTAAATCGCAAGGCATGATGCAAATGCTAATTATTATTGTAATTATTTTTGTACATGAAATCATTCTCAACCCACGCTGACCCTGAATCTCCAAATTTCTGTAGTGTGCATCCTCCTTCCCATCACCTTTGACAACTGAATTATACAAAGAGTGAGAATTAAATTAGAGTAGTTGTGCTCACGAGTTACAACTAATACTAGTACTACTGCTTATCAGTAACTCATGTGTCCTAAATTTACTGTTTCCAGCGTGCTCATGTCCTTGAGTCCCTCCAAACTGAGAACATGCTCCTTGGTAGATACCACTTTGCTTTATCACTGGGCTGGGCATAGATAAGGAGTCAGCACCAACTGCTGAGGCATGTAGACCTCTGTGCCTGTGGGAGACAATCCCAAGGGAATATTCTCCATAAAAATCTCAAAAAATCGGACTGCTTAATACCTGGTTCCCTTTTAAAACGAAGCACCCAAAGTCTGTGTGTGTGTCTATCTGTGTGTGTGTGTCCTTCAAAGAAGCCACTTTGAACCAAGTTTACTCGTTTACTGGTCAGGTGGAACAGAACAGGTCTACGTGGACACTTTTTGCAGAGAAGCAGCATGAAGCAACCATAGCATAAGCAGGGGCACACCCTGTGCTAGGGATGGGGAAGCTGAAGATAAATGGAACCCTGGCTCTGTCTTGGAGGAGGGAAAATAATCACACTGACTCACAAATGATTTCAAAATAGTGTGATTAGTTCTATGATTGAAGCATGTGCCAAGGAGCACCGAGAAGGAAAAGGTAGCCTGGATTCCCCACTCCTGTTAGGCGTGGACTTCATCTAAACTTCTAGAACTATGACAGAGTCAGGGACATACAGTCATTTCTAGCACAGATATCAACAACTGATGGTGTGAGTCATGCAAAGAGACCGACTACAAAGGCACAAAGCTCTTCTCTACCCAAACAGAAAGGAAGGGGGAGCGAAAGAGAGGAAATAGTATTTACTGAGTACCTATGATGTATCACAGGCTCTCCTAGCACTGGCTATAGATCCACGTATACAGACCACTACTGTTATATCGACTACTATCAGTGTTACTTTGTCCTCTTTATTGATGAGGAAGCTGAAGCACAGAGAGAAATGTTTTGAGAAAGGTCAGATAGTATTTGGCAGATCCAGGATTCACACCCAGTGCTGTCTGTGCCCAAAACTCATTGACCTCCCAATCAATTTTAATGTTCAGAAACAAATAATAGTAATGATACTGATTCATTAAAACTATCTAGGCTCAGTTGATGCTAAGTTATGGATCAAAACTCCATAATCTTATCCAACTAAAACCACCACTGGACCCACTGTGTGGAGGAAGAAGCCAGAGTTGTAGATGTTTGAGGTGATGCCACCTATGGAACATCAAGGTCAATCAGTCAAGAGAACCAAGAGCTAGTCAACACATGTCAAATGATGGAGCACTCAGCTCAGATCTCCAAAGTGTTCCCAAATGACTCTCCTTCTTCGCAGCACTCTCTTTCCAGGACAATACTCCTAGTTTTGATACATTGCTTCTTAGAAAAATCTTCTTATGCTAAGTACAGGTTACATTAGGTAGAATGACCTAAACTATCTGAAAGATTTTTGTTTTTTTAAAAGGAAAATTACCAACATAAAGGTTGCTTTTTTTCTTTTCTGGCCACACTGCATGGCATACGATATCTTAGTTTCCTCCCCAGGAATGGAACCTGTGCTCCCTACAGAGCAGTGAGGATTCCTAACCACTGGACTGCCAGGGAATTCCCATAATGTAATTTTTACTGAGAGATTACTGGAGAGGACAGACACAGCTAAATGTTTTCAAGCAAGGTGGGTTTTAATTTCCGATTTTACCATAGCCCAGAGTAGGGCTGGCAACTTGGCCCCTCATTTCTAAAAACTCATTAAATCCAAATTTCATTGTGAGGTCATTTCAAGTCCTTATGGAGAAACCTGGCCACATACCATGGGTATGGTGCAAACAACATTCTAATACACAACCAACTTAAAATTATATTTTTATTTCTGTTTTCTATCTGCACTTACTGGCCATCAGAAATGTCCACAACAAAAAAGTGCCTTTCAGAATTTATTGTTTATAGAATAACTTCTCAAGTTATATTTTTATAAATTTGAGATAATCAAAGTCTCCTGTAATTGTGAGAGGTGAATACAATATGTGATAATAGTGTTGGTCTCAGCTTAGCAGATGGGAGGAGTGGGAATATGAGAAGTCATTTGGTGTTTTTCAAGATCCTGCTGGGAATTGTAAGAGCAGTGAAAATAGCAACATCATGCCCTGATTGCTTTTCAGCTCCTGCTTTTTATGATAAAGGACTAGTTTCAGCCATTGGTGGAGCTGCCCTCTGACCTGAGGAAGCTTTGCAAACTCGTCTAGATCCCTGGAGAGCAGGGATTCTAGTCAGTATACCAAGCTAGAGATTCTGGCTTACGTATGTCTAATTTTCCATCTAAGCAAATCATCCCACTCTGGCAATGTCTTACAGATTTTATCTAATTTATAAATGTCATCTTCTTATTGCAAATAAATCTTTTAATTTCATAGTGTTTCTAGGTCTGTGTGCTTTGATATAACAGCGGGGACACCTTCTAGTCCAAGCCAGTGTAACATAAATCTGCTTTGATCTTATGGTTACTCTCATTTGCTGATGCAACTTACTTAAGCCTTTTAGGACTACTCAAAGTTGGCTCAGAAGGAAAAGAATCTTCCTGCCAATGCACGAGACATGGGTTTGATTCCTGAGTTGGGAAGATCCCCTGGAGAAGGGAATGGCTACCCACTCCAGTGTTCTCCCCTGGAGAATTCCATGGAGAGAAGAGCCTGGCGGGCTACAGTCCGTGGGGTCAAAAAGAGCTGGATACAACTGAATGATTAACACTTTCAAAGTTCTGGTAGATTCTTTCTAAATAATGTCAATGATGGGAAATGGAGTGTTTATGAAGAGTCACTGCCATGCATGGACCTAGGTGTTTGGTACAGGAAGGAAATTATTAAAACCGCATTTGGTTAAGCCCTGTGAGTGAGACAGCCCCTGCAACAGGACAGCAGGTTTAGTGAATGACAGTGTCCGCCCTGCAAAGTAAGTCTGTCTCCAGGGCTGTGACTTCAAAAAGGAGTTCTCTTCCGTTAGGTAGGTATCCAAAAGCCCATGTCAAGGAGAATTCATGGTCTGAAGCTTCTCTACCTCTGAAGAATGTGTAAATGGTTTCTGTTTACTCCAGTGAATAACATCTAGCATGTAGATTACATGCTGCCAATGACTGCTTCGATTTTAATTTTGTTTATTTAATATGATCATCTTTACTACATTTACTACGTTTGTACATTTACTACTACATTTGGTGCAAATGGCAATTTTACTTCTTAATTTGCCTCTAAGGAACACTAAGGGGCTTAGTTTGGAACACTAAGGGGCTTCCCTAGAGGATAAAGAATCTTCCTGCAATGCAGGAGACCCAAGTTCGATCCCTGGGTTGGGAAAATCCCCTGGAGAAGGGAATGGCAATCCACTTCAGTATTCTTCCCTGGAGAATTCCATGGACAGAGGAGCCTGGCAGGCTACGGTCCATGGGGTCGCAAAGAGTTGGACACAATTGAGCTATTAACACTTTGGAATGCTAAGGGTTACACTGAATTTGGTTGAGCATCTCTTTTGTGATAAACTCTAATGTTCTCAAAGGGCTGAAGTCAAGGTCGTGTACACTGTTAGGTATCTATTGTATGCTTGATGGACCAGTAGACCATAATGACCATATTCTTGGTGATCTCTGACCTGGCAGACAGGACTCTCCTCTGAAGGGGAAGAAAATCTTAGAATCTGTATCTATGTATATAGTTCTTTAAATATTTCCACTTTTGTCAAATGTGCAAATCACATAAGTATAGTGATTTATTAACTAATTTACAAATAAATGTATATATTGGGGTTCTATGCTAAGAAAGTTTTACTGATGGGAGTTAATGATCAAAGAAGTTCAGAGACTTTCTCTGCAACTAGTGATATATACCAAAATCACACTATCTTTCAGAGTAAAAACTTGTTTGGGGCAGAGTGTTGAATAAATATAAAAGAGGAAAGGGTGTAATAGAACAGGAAACAAATATAACAAGAGAGAAAAAGATTTCCTTTCCTTCTTGATTGATGCAACAATTTTTAATTTCCTTTTCAACTATGGATATCTCATGCTTTCTGAAACAAAGTTCACCTGGGCTGAGAGAAGTCACACCTGTGAAAAAGGAAACTGCTATGGATTGTTTGTGTTACCCCCAAATTCTGATGGTAAGGAGGTAGAGCTTTTAGAAGGTGATGGGGTCATGAGAGTGAAGCCCTTATGAATGGAATTAGTGCCCTTAAAAAAGAGACCCCAAAGAGCTACTCTGCCATTTCTGCCATGTGAGGGTTCAGCAGGAAGACAGTGTCTATGAACCAGGAATTTACCCTGCAGACACTGAATCAGCCAGCACCTTGATCTTAGACTTGCCAGCTCCAGATGGTGAGAAATAAATTTCTGTTGTTTGTAAGCCACTCAGTCTATGATATGCTGTTAAAGCAGCCAAAACAGACACAGGCTTTATTTCAGCCCTGCTTCTGGACAGCTTTGTGACTTTGAAACAGCATTCTCACAACTGCTAAAGATGGGATTGACTAGATTGCTAATTCTGGCCCAGAGGGGAAGATGGAAATGGTAAATATCATCATCATACAGGATAGGGCCTTTCCTATTGAAGTGAGACAAAAATGTAAAATAATTCTACTGGGCTAGATGGCCTCATTCCCTTTCTGAAAAATACCTCAACAGAATCTTAACTATTAATAAATTAATGGATCATTTTTAATCCTTTCCTCAAGCTATTTTCAAGTGGCTTTGAATATATTTTTTTGGAATTGTTGATTTATCTTGTTTTACTCCTGTCTCAATTATTTCTTTCTCATTTTCTGTAGTTGACTCATTTTCTATACTGACATTTTTGGCAAAGAGATAATAAAAAATGATAGAGAATGGAAAGAGAAAGTAATGGTGCTCCCAGAATTTTTTAATATAATAATTTCAAATTTTATTTTCTGTTATAATTTCAGAAAGTTAAAATATTTTAAATTTCTATAGAAAAACATACATGGATACCTCACCAACACTAATGCTAAAGAAAATAATGCATATATAATTTATATTTTTCTATAAATATAAATTTTCTTTCTTATAAAATAATAGGCTAATGGTAAAATAAAAAAATTATAGGCACAGTAAAAACTTTAGAAGGAAGTGATCTCCTTTTTCTTAGTCTTCACTTTCTTTTAATTTTAAATTCTTCCTTTTATTCTTTTAGTTTCCTATCCTTTATTCTTCACAATGTAAAATTCCAGTATTTTATTAATTAAAGGAGTCTAACATTATGACCGGAGAAGGCAATGGCAACCCACTCCAATACTCTTGCCTGGAAAATCCCATGGACGGTGGAGCCTGGTAGGCTGCAGTCTATGGAGTCACTAAGAGTCAGGCACGACTGAGCAACTTCACTTTCATGCACTGGAGAAGGAAATGGCAACCCACTCCAGTATTCTTGCCTGGAGAATCCTAGGGATGGGGGAGCCTGGTGGGCTGGTGTCTATGGGACTGCACAGAGTCGGACACGACTGAAGTGACTTAGCAGCAGCAGCAGCAGCAGCAGCATTATGACACAGAATTATAGTCATGTAATTTCTCTGCTTATTCAGGTTTAAAGTTTACTGTGACTACTATGGATTGCTTTTAAATTGTATTTATTTCAATTCATACCAGTTATTTAATGGATAATCTTATTGAGATCTGCATCAAAAAGAAATAACCTCCCACTGATTCTGAATTATAAGGCTTCCTTCTGAAAAACAAATAATATATTAAAACTGTTTATTTTACCTTTCTGTATGTCCGCTGCCACAAGTCTCAGTAAGGAATGCCAGGTATGATTATCTTTTGGATTATAACAATTAACAATAACCTCAAATAACATGGTACACTAATATATATCATAAGTAATTCTAGATGATAGCTGAATGGTATAGTCAAGCATATACACTCAGGAATAATTTCAAAGTCAGACCAAATAGGAATCCAAATATTTGTCTATGTTAATGTAAGCTATTGATTACACCCTTCCAATAAATGTTTTATATTGTGATAAGACCTGAAACAGTGCCAATACTAAAAGGCTGGGATGTTTTTGTGAAAAAACTCTTTTACAGGTTGACTTAGCTTTTGTCCATGAAAGGATCCTGCTGTTTCCCTTCTCACTCTCTCTCTCTCACACACACACACATATGAATACACATGAACACACAAACACACACATGAATACAAAACAATGCTTTTCAGAAAATGTAAAATAGGTAATGCAGGACTGTAATCTCTAAAAGGTCAAAAAAGCAAATAGATGAGCTACCCTATTACCCCAACTTACTGCCTGGGAGAAGTTTCTGGGCCACGGAGTAGAGATAGGAGAGCCACACACAACCTGACAGTCTTGAGGTGAAAGAGATCAGAGTTTGTGGGACTGAAGCAGGGCAGAAGGCGCAGCATAGAGAGTGAGCTTAGGAGGTCTGCAGAGGGGTCTCCCCAAACGCTTGACTGAATGCTAATTGGCACAGGTGTAAGAAGGAACTCTCCAAAGCCAGGGAAAGAGGTATTGGAGGTCAGTAGGCAGATAACTTCCTGGAGCTCACAAAGTGAAAGTAAAAGTCGCTCAGTCGTGTCTGACACTTTGCACCTGTAGAGCCCCTGGAATTCTCCAGAACAGAATACTGGAGTGGGTAGCGTTTCCCTTCTCCAGGCGATCTTCCCAACCCAGGGATCAAACCCACGTCTCCCGCACTGCAGGCAAATTCTTTACCAGCTGAGCCACAAGGGAAGCCCCTTTCACTTTCACTGAAGCCTAGGATTGCTTCTGTTCCCACCAGTTGGCATGAGGAGTCCTCAGGTAATCGGGGGCACTGGATGAAATCCCCAAAAGAGTTATGTGTCAGTACGGGGACTAAATTAGTGTCAGAAAAATGGCTGCTACTGACCTGCCAGCAGAAGAAAGGAAATAATAAAGATAAGACAGAAATCATGGAAATTGAAAATGGACAAATGATAGAGAAGATCAAATCTATTTCTTTGAAAATAATCAATAAAATTGATTAACATCTATCTGGGTTAACTAGAAATAAAAATGGCACCCCACTCCAGTACTCTTGCCTGGAAAATCCCATGGGCGGAGGAGCCTGGTAGGCTGCAGCCCATGGGGTTGTGAAGAGTCAGATACGACTGAGTAACTTCACTTTCACTTTTCACTTTCATGCATTGGAGAAGGAAATGGCAACCCACTCCAGTGTTCTTGCCTGGAGAGTCCCATTGACAGTGGAGCCTGGTGGGCTGCCATCTATGGGGTCGCACAGAGTCGGACACGACTGAAGCAACTTAGCAGCAGCAGCAGCAGCAGAAATAAAAATTAAGTTTAACGAGGTCACAAGATTCAAGGTCAACATAAAATAATCAGTTGTATTTTCATATACTACCAATTAATGATTGTAATTAAAATATGCCAATTATGATATGATTAAAAAATATAAACTACTTAGAGACATATTTAACAAATATGTAGACAAAAACATATACATTAAATGCTATAAGAAACTGCTAAGAGAAACTAATGACCGAAATAAATAGGGACATATACCATGTTCATGGATTTGAAAACTCAAAATTGTTAGGGTTTTTCCCATAATAATCTCCCCTTAATAATACATAGATTCAACACGGAAACAATGAAAATTCCATGACGTTTTTTTAAAAAAACTGACAAATTGATTCTAAAATGTATTTGAAAATAAAAATGACTAAATGAACCTAAAAGACTTTTAAAGAGAAGAGCAATTTTTAGATGATTTACATTACCTGATTTCAAGATTTACTATAAATCTTTAGTAGTCAATTCAAGGAAGGATGCTACTGATTTAAGGATAGACATATAGGCCAATGGAACAAAATAAAAATTCCCAAAATAGGTCCATAGTTACTACACAGTCAGCTGATTTTTGATAAAGATGCCAAGGTAAGCCAGTGGGGTAGGATAATTATTTTCAAATGTTGCTGGGATAACTGGGTAACCACATGGGAAAAATGAATCTCCACATTTACCTCACACTTTAAGCATTAAGTCTAAATGGACCATGAACCAGAAACCTAAATGTAAAACTCTAAGACTCATATGAGAAATTTTGTGACTTTAAGTTAAGTAAAGCTTTCCTAGGCCTTGATAAACATGAATCAAAGAAAAAGAAAAGAGAGAGAAAGAACAAAATAGAACAAAAACCTCTGTTCTTTTAAAAGGACTATGAAGAAGAGAAAAAGACAAGCTACTGGCTGGGAAGAAATATTTGTAAAGCATATATCATAAACAACTTGTTTTTGGAATGTATGAAGAATCTTATGATTCAGTAACACAAAGGCAAATAACCAGGCTTTAACAATGGGGCAAAGAATCTTCATAAAAGAAGATATATGAATGACCAGTAAGTACAGTAAAAGATGATTGGCCTCACGAGGGAAATGAAAATTAAAAGCATATTGAAATACCACTACTTACAAAATTAAAAAGACAAACCATACCAAGAACTATATTGGAGACGGTGTGAGGCAACTGGAATTCTTATACATTGCTGGTGGGAATGTAGAATGGACAGACAACTGTCCGGAGATGAGCACAGAAATAGAAGAAGCATTTAGAAACATCTAAATCAATCCTGAATATTCATTGGAAGGAATGATGCTGCTGAAGCTCCAATACTATGACCACCTGATGCGAAGAGCTGACTCATTAGAAAAGATCAGGATGCTAGGAAAGATTGAAGGCAGGAGAAGGGGATGACAGAGGATGAGATGGTTGGATGGCATCACCAACTCAATGGACATGAGTTTGAGTAAGCACTGGGAGGTGGTGAAGGGCAAGGAAGCCTGGTGTGTTGCAGTCCATGGGGTTGCAAAGAGTCGGACATGACTGAGCAACTGAATAACAACAAAAAAATAGTGTTTGGTGGGCTTCCCAGGTGTCTTAGTGGTAAAGAATCTGCCTGCCAAGCAGGGGATGTGGGTTCAATCCCTAGGTCAGGAAGATCCCATGGAGAAGGAAATGGCAGCCCACTCCAGTATTCTTGCCTGAGAAATCCCATAGACAGAGGAGCCTGGTGGGCTACGTTCTATGGGGTCGTAAAAGAGTCAGATACAAGTTAGCAACTGAACAGCACAGCACAGTATAATAGTTTGACAGAGTAATTCTATGTCTGTTGAATCTGGTCATAACACACTTTGCCTTCTTTTTTTCTTTTTTTCTGTTTTTCCCTCAATTTTATTTTTTCAGTGCTCTCCTTTTCATTTTAAAATGGTATATGTCCAGAAGAGGCTAAAAAAATTGGTCACCATAAATAGTATGGGAAACCCTACTCTAAATGTATGTATAATATACTTAGAGAAAATAACTGCTTGAGTATTTCAAGGGGTGGTAATTTAGCTTCCTTTTATCTACATGGAGAGAGGTTCCCTGGTGGCTCAATGATAAAGAATCTGTGTGCCAATGCAGGAGTCTTAAGAGACTTGGGTTTGATTCCTGGGTTAGGAAGATTCCCTGGAGAAAAAAATGGCAACCCACTTCAGTATTCTTGCCTGGGAAATCCCAAGGACAGAAGAGCCTAGTTAGCTACCAGTCGGGGGGGGGGGCAAAAGTGTGGGACACATCTTAGCAATTAAACAGTAGACAACAACAACAACAATCTACATGGAGAAAAAACGTAAAACACTGTTTCATAAGTGTTTCAGTTCAGTTCAGTTCAGTCGCTCAGTTGTGTCTGACTCTTTGCCACCCCATGAATCGCAGCACACCAGGCCTCCCTGTCCATCACCAACTCCAAGAGTTCACTCAAACTCACGTCCATCGAGCAGGTGATGCCATCCAGCCGTTTCATCCTCAGTCGTCCCCTTCTCCTCCTGCCCCCAANTAGGTCCATAGTTACTACACAGTCAGCTGATTTTTGATAAAGATGCCAAGGTAAGCCAGTGGGGTAGGATAATTATTTTCAAATGTTGCTGGGATAACTGGGTAACCACATGGGAAAAATGAATCTCCACATTTACCTCACACTTTAAGCATTAAGTCTAAATGGACCATGAACCAGAAACCTAAATGTAAAACTCTAAGACTCATATGAGAAATTTTGTGACTTTAAGTTAAGTAAAGCTTTCCTAGGCCTTGATAAACATGAATCAAAGAAAAAGAAAAGAGAGAGAAAGAACAAAATAGAACAAAAACCTCTGTTCTTTTAAAAGGACTATGAAGAAGAGAAAAAGACAAGCTACTGGCTGAGAAGAAATATTTGTAAAGCATATATCATAAACAACTTGTTTTTGGAATGTATGAAGAATCTTATGATTCAGTAACACAAAGGCAAATAACCAGGCTTTAACAATGGGGCAAAGAATCTTCATAAAAGAAGATATATGAATGACCAGTAAGTACAGTAAAAGATGATTGGCCTCACGAGGGAAATGAAAATTAAAAGCATATTGAAATACCACTACTTACAAAATTAAAAAGACAAACCATACCAAGAACTATATTGGAGAGGGTGTGAGGCAACTGGAATTCTTATAAATTGCTGGTGGGAATGTAGAATGGACAGACAACTGTCCGGAGATGAGCACAGAAATAGAAGAAGCATTTAGAAACATCTAAATCAATCCTGAATATTCATTGGAAGGAATGATGCTGCTGAAGCTCCAATACTATGACCACCTGATGCAAAGAGCTGACTCATTAGAAAAGATCAGGATGCTAGGAAAGATTGAAGGCAGGAGAAGGGGATGACAGAGGATGAGATGGTTGGATGGCATCACCAACTCAATGGACATGAGTTTGAGTAAGCACTGGGAGGTGGTGAAGGGCAAGGAAGCCTGGTGTGTTGCAGTCCATGGGGTTGCAAAGAGTCGGACATGACTGAGCAACTGAATAACAACAAAAAAATAGTGTTTGGTGGGCTTCCCAGGTGTCTTAGTGGTAAAGAATCTGCCTGCCAAGCAGGGGATGTGGGTTCAATCCCTAGGTCAGGAAGATCCCATGGAGAAGGAAATGGCAGCCCACTCCAGTATTCTTGCCTGAGAAATCCCATAGACAGAGGAGCCTGGTGGGCTACGTTCTATGGGGTCGTAAAAGAGTCAGATACAAGTTAGCAACTGAACAGCACAGCACAGTATAATAGTTTGACAGAGTAATTCTATGTCTGTTGAATCTGGTCATAACACACTTTGCCTTCTTTTTTTCTGTTTTTCCCTCAATTTTATTTTTTCAGTGCTCTCTTTTTCATTTTAAAATGGTATATGTCCAGAAGAGGTTAAAAAAATTGGTCACCATAAATAGTATGGGAAACCCTACTCTAAATGTATGTATAATATACCTAGAGAAAATAACTGCTTGAGTATTTCAAGGGGTGGTAATTTAGCTTCCTTTTATCTACATGGAGAGAGGTTCCCTGGTGGCTCAATGATAAAGAATCTGTGTGCCAATGCAGGAGTCTTAAGAGACTTGGGTTTGATTCCTGGGTTAGGAAGATTCCCTGGAGAAAAAAATGGCAACCCACTTCAGTATTCTTGCCTGGGAAATCCCAAGGACAGAAGAGCCTAGTTAGCTACCAGTCGGGGGGGGGGGCAAAAGTGTGGGACACATCTTAGCAATTAAACAGTAGACAACAACAACAACAATCTACATGGAGAAAAAACGTAAAACACTGTTTCATAAGTGTTTCAGTTCAGTTCAGTTCAGTCGCTCAGTTGTGTCTGACTCTTTGCCACCCCATGAATCGCAGCAC
>SJYV01006970.1:238551-333948 GCA_006410875.1 Neotragus pygmaeus
GCGAGTCTGAGTGAACTCTGAGAGATGGTGATGAACAGGGAGGCCTGGCGTGCTGCAATTCATGGGGTCGCAAAGAGTCAGACATGACTGAGCGACTGAACTGAACTGAACTGATGAGAAGTTTAAATATAATATTGAGAGATCTGGTAAAAAGGGCTGCTTTCAGAGTAGTGGAGATCTTAGAAGCTTTGAAAGAGGAAGTATATAAAGCAATTTGGGGATAGCATCAAAGGAAATTTTAGGAAAAGGTAACAGGAGTAGTGAAGACTCTGAAGTAGAAAGAGCAGGATGTGGAGAGTATACACATTCCTGTGATGGAGTCTCAGGGGTGGATGGAAACGAGGTGGGCAGTTTGGCTCATTGGGCCTGGACTTTATGCAGACACATCTTTATTTGGATGAGACTTCTAAGAGAAAGTGTAAGGACAGACAAGAAAAGAAAATCCAAACATCAATGCCACGTAACTCATTTAATATTTAGGAGGGGGCTCAGTAAGACAAAGATTCAATCATAAATATTATTCATTAATTACATTAAATAAGATATTAATGAGTTCTATGATATGAATAATGTAACTTTATTTCTATGTGCTCTATGATATTAACATCTATGATTTGAGGCAAACAAAGTTACGACTCTCCAATTGGAAGATTAATACCAATATTCAATCTAGTAAAATAAAAATCAAAGCACTCTCTATCTAATGCATTTCTAAAATATAATTCCATATAATTGACTAGGTATTCATATATCTACATATACACATACATATTTTTTTACCATCTATATCACTTATGTAGACACTTAAATATAAACCAGGCTTAATTCCAGAGAATCACAAAAATGTTATAAAGTATTCCTTTGCTCTCCTTCCTCTTAAAAACAAAACAAAACAAAAATCTGAAACCCCTAAGGGTTAAATAGCTTCACTAAAGAAAACAGAAAGGAGATAAGCTGAAGTCATGGGAAATAGTAGAGAAAGAGCAAGAGGCTGGAAACCTACCACAGATGGAGCAAAGATCTTCCAGATGTGGAATTCGTCCTATGGATCTGCGCTGTTGGCCTGGCTCACTTAAGTTCTACCAGGACAGAAAATGCAACCATGGCTTCTTTCTATCTGTAATCTAACTAAACCTCTTTTGCTGAAATTTTATATTTTGTTTCCTCTAGGAAAAAGTCTTGCTATCTGTGATCTGCAGTTAGTTTTTAAAAACTGGCTTCCATTCCAGATGGGAGTGCTTTTGAAACACCCGAAATTATTTGTCTGTGTGTCAGAATAGCTCTATTGAGAAAGTCATTTCTAACATCTCTTTGTCACAGTGCCTGTGTCCACATCACAGAGGGCCAGGGAGCTGCCTGCGTGTGAGGACGGTGGGGTCACCGCTCTGTTTACGTTCTGCTGTCAGGGACCATCTGGGAGCATGGCTCCTGATTAGCTGCAGAGTGACGAGTGCCATCTTAGAGTCAGGGTCACACATTAGAGCAAGATAACTTGTTTTTTTTAAGGCCCCCAAATTTGGTACTCAAAAATATTACAAAACAATGAAAGTTTCATGCTGTAATAAATAAGCTGGTGTTCTGACTTACCAAAAATCACAAATTTAGAAAACCCTTATATCTCCCACCTGGCTGAGCTGGGTTTGACACAGATGAAAGCTACTGTTTTCATGACCGCAGCTAGAATTCAGGAGAAGGCACTGGCACCCCACTCCAGTACTCTTGCCTGGAGAATCCCATGGACGGAGGAGCCTGGTGGGCTGCAGTCCATGGGGTTGCTGAGGGTCGGACACAACTGAGCGACTTCACTTTCACTTTTCACTCTCATGCATTGGAGAAGGAAATGGCAACCCACTCCAGTGTTCTTGCCTGGAGAATCCCAGGGACGGGGTAGCCTCATGGGCTGCCGTCTATGGGGTCGCACAGAGTTGGACACGACTGAAGCAACTTAGCATACCATAGCATAGCTAGAATTCAATCATTGGTGGTCTCAGAGGGGGAAAAAAAATGATAGAAATGCCTCTATATCCCATAAACGTAGGTGACTTTTTAAGATTAAAAAAATACCAAGTCATAAGATATAGGTAAGTTTAATAGAACTCAGATTTTTTTTCCTTTTAAAGGCATTTAATTTTAAAAAATGTATCAATTGTCTCACTCCCTGATTATTTGTTTGTATGCTTCCCACTTTTGGTTTCACACTGTTAACTCTTATCATTTAATATCTGACATATATTAATCATATTCAGTGGAATAAGGGGTTGTGAGTATAGACTATAAAAATATGAAATTGTTGAGGGCAACAGCACTTGACTCAAATGAATTACAATGCAAATTAAAAACTGAATGACATGGCCAAGATGACATTAAGTGATTTTAAAAGGAGATGATTTATTTGGTCAAGGGGAAAAAGACAAGCAAACCATGAATCTCATAAATACAAGGTATGATGGTTGAAGGTGACTGAAAATGGAAACACGTTCTATGGGCTAAAAGGTAATTATGAAGTAGTGATAGGGTTCTGTAGCCTAAAATGGCAGTGTAATTGAAAAACCGTAATTTTATTGAACAGTCACTATATATGCAGTTCTTGCTAGATGTTTTAGAGTAAAATAAAATCATAAACAGGAGACCAAAATATTCCATGGTTCTTCACAGTTGCTGTATATTACATATTCTGAACATGTATATGTTCATATTATACACATATATGAAGCAGAAAATAATGTTATAAGACAGGTAAAATAGATAATTGACTATTTTTGATACTAATTATATTCAGTATGGATTTGGAGAAGGATGCCTAATCATCTGAATGCAAAGAACTCATTCACGTTGATGATGTTGTTCAGTTGCTAAACTGTGTCTGACTCTTTGCAACTCCACGAACTGCACCACGCCAGGCTTTCCTGTCCTTCACTGTCTCCTGGAGTTTGCTCAAACTCACGTCCTTTGAGCCAGTGATGTCATCGAACCATCTCATCCTCTGTTGTTCCCTTTTCCTGCCCTCCATCTTTTTCAGCATCAAGGTCTTTTCTAATGAGTCAGTGCTTCACATCAGGTGGCCAAAACATTGGAGCTTCAGCTTCAGCATCAGTCCTTCCAATGAATATACTGGGTTGATTTCCTTTAGGATTGACTGGTTTGATCTCCTTGCTGTGCGATGTGAGGACACAGAGATGCCCTGCAGATGAGGGGTGCGGACCTCCTGAGAGTTGGAACTGAGAGAAGCAGTTTCCTTTTCCATCTCTTTCTCTAGTTTGCATCATCTCTACTCTTCTTTTTTGGGTCAATTGCCCCTTTACCCTGCTCCTCTTTGCAGAATCACGTTTCCTCTGTGACTCCATCTAACAGTGGAGTCCAAAGTACCTGTTACAGTTTGACTGAGTTTCTCTGGCTCATAATGTGAAGAAGGAGAGAGAAGGAAGAGAAGGAGGAGGAGAAGTGAAAGAGAGAAACAGATCGTCCACTGGTCACTCAATGTATTCTCTGGCCTTGAGTCAGGTGTTTCTCTCACCCCAGCCACCTGCCCCCAGTCCAGTGGACTCTCGCCATGGGTTAGGATGGAGGGAGGGAGGTCACAGTGTACATAGGGTGCCACTTCCTAGGGCAGAAGATAAGATGAGCAGTGACATCTGTTCGATTCAAAGGAAGAGCTCATCCAACAATAGAGCAACTGAGGTTTGGGGCAAAAAAATAGCACTCAGGCAAATCCTTGAAGGAAGTGTATGATTTGGAGAGAAAAACAATAGAAGAGTGTTTTGGGAACAGTAAACTTCAGGAGCAAAGGCATAAGGAGATAAATAAGTAGACCACATAAACTATATGAACTATCAGAGTTTTACTAATTTCAGTCATACTTTTATTAGAGGACTCAGGGGTGGGAGACGTGGTGCTGTTAGGCAGGACAAGGTGGAGGGAGCATCAGCTTTGGAGCAGGAGAGAGTCAAGTTCTGTGAGCTTAGGGTGTGCTAAAGATGATATCGAGGAAGCGTCTCTTCTCAGAGATCGCGAGGTAGGTGCACAATAAATAACAGCTGTGGGTAACACATTTAGTGTAGTATCCTTCTTTTGAAAACATGAAATTCTGAAGGAGAGAGATGAAGTAATCACAATCAATGGCTAAGAGAAGAGAGTCGCTTTTGCCTAAAGAAGAAGGGTTAAAAGTTAACAAATGTGGTGTGTGCAATATATTTTATGATCAATGAGTTGAAACATTTTTACACTACAAGTATGTTAAATAAGCTCCTTTAAATGTGGCATATTCAAGCAATGCAATGTTAACTTAATACTAAAGAGTCGGACATGACTAAGCGACTGAACTGAACTGAACAAGAAACAAGCTATTATATTATGAAAAGACATGGAGGAACCTTACATGCATAGTTGTAAGTGAAAGAAGCCAATGTGAAAAGCCTATATGTTGTACCACTGAGGCATCACACAGAATAGCTTCCCTGTCTTAAAAACCCTCTGTGCTCCATCAGTTCATGCCTCCCTTTCCCCAACCCCTGGCAATTCCCGATTTTTTTTACTATCTGTAGTATACTTTAAAAGAATCTTATATAACTTGAACTGTACTTTCCACTCAGTTTTCCTGTGAACTGAAAATTTTTCTAAAAAAATAAAGTCTATCAATTCAGTAACCCCCTCTTAGGTGCACAGCACAGTGCAAAGGATTCTTACAAAGCTGCTGGGGGCAGAAAACGCAATGGACAATGGCAATCCACATATGATTAAGAATGAAAATGACCATTACAGACTATATATGCTGTATCATTTCAAAAAGCATGAAATTAATATGAACAGGAGTTGTCACAGAAGACTACAGTGAAGGCTGGACCCAAATGAGACCTTGGGGGATGGGGGAGTTAAATTTCTGGAAGGGAAGCAGGAGGAACAAAGGTCAATTTATATAGAAGCAAATTCAGGAGAAAAGCAAGGTTGCTACCATGGTTACAGCGGAAGAAGCAAGTTAGGGGAGGACGGGAGATAAGGTGGGAAAGGAAGGGTAAGGTCTGATTAAGGAAAAATTTGTTCATCAGCCTTAGGAACCTTGGCATTTAACCACCACCTGCAGCATAGTGGTTAAGAACATGCGCTCTAGCCTGTGTTGCTTGCTTTGAATCTTGCCTTGGCGGTAGTGTGACTTTGGTTATTTTAGGAAACCTCTCTGAGTCTCAGCTTCCTCATCTCCCTAATGTGGAAAACATTACGTCTACGTTATATGATTGCTAGAGGATTAAATTAAGTCACATCAATAAAGTGCTTAAAAAAGTGCAGGCACAGAGTAAATGTTTGATATTGATCCATTCAACCATTCATTTGACAGGCATTAAGTCAAAAACCTCCTAACAGGCTGGTGCTATACAGGTGCAGGGAAAATGTCTGCCTTTCAGGAAATCATAATACAACAGGGAAAACATTGGATAAATACATAGAAGACCAGAGACTTAAAAAGGGTAGATAAAGAAGTTATGAAGTGTACCACGCTGTTCTTCATTTATCTATTTCCTCAAATCCATAGAAACAACAGATTTAACATTTATTTTAAGGAGTTTATCACCAGGATTAACATAATTTGGTACGTCAATATACTGCAAAAACAAACTCATAGAAAAAGAGATCAGGTTTGTATTACCAGTGGTAGAGCGTGGAAATTGGATGGAGGTCAAAAGGTTCAAACTTCCAGTTATAAAATAAGCAATACTAGGGATGTGATGCACAACATGAGGAATATAATTAACACTCAGTGGTGCTCAGTTGCTTCAGTCATAGCTGACTCTGCGACCCTATGGGCCACAGCCCGCCAGGCTCCTCTGTCCGTGGGATTCTGCAGGCAAGAATACTGGAGTAGATTGCCCTTCCCTTCTCCAGGGGATCTTCCTGACCCAGGGCTCAAATCCACATCTCCTATGTCTCTTGCATTGTCAGGCAAGTTCTTTACCACTAGCTCCACTGCTGTATGTTATACAGGAAAATTGTTAAGAGTGCAAATCCTAAGAGTTCTCATCACAAGAAAAAAAAGTTTTTCCTATTTATTTTGTATCTTTATGAGAGGATGGATATTCACTGAACTTCTTGTGGTAATCATTTCATGATATATCTATGTCAAATCATTATGCTGTATACCTTAAACTTACACAGTGCTGTCTGTCAATTAATCTCAAGAAAACTGAGAGGGAAAAAAGCAGTTTATAACATTAGCAGTTGGGAGTCACTGGAATGTTTTCTGGGGAAGTACAATGATTAGAAAAATTAAGACAAAAAGCAAAACCAAAGTTTGGTGGGCAAGTGAGGGCTTTTGATGACCATTTTGCTTAAACATCACTCGCAGAATTCTAGAAGATCATTTCTACATGATAACAGTAGTCAGGGCAAAATAGTTGCTTCTAGTCATGAACCAATCTCCTGAAATGGCCAAACTGGTACTCTGGACAGCCTGCACATAACAATATGAGCACCACCCTTTTCTTGGGTATTGGTTACTTTATTATGATTGTAAATTAGTGTCTTAGATGTCCCACTTAGATAAGCCGTATCTCAAAATCATACTTTAATTATAAAACAGAAATACTTGTGGATCCATCTGGAAGAAATACTGATCTCAATCTTTTGCCTATAGAAACACAAATCAAAGTCCTTAAAACCAATAGAGGATCAAGAAGAGAAGAAAAATATGATCACACCAGCAGAATTTTGGGGCATTCCATAAACATGTCAAAGTAATACCTCTCATATGTACCTTTCCAGGGTAAGTGGCACCTTTCTAAAGAAATTAGAATAATACACAATTATCTTGTGGGCACATATTTGTGTGTATATTCAAACTATTAAGAGTAACTGAACTGCAAACTGTGGACTCTATAAAGGTAAATATTTGAAGGGATCAGATGATCAGATATGATTTTCAAACTAAATGCAAGCTGTATTGCTTTGTAAATAAAACTGATAGAAGGAGGCCTTTTCATAAATTGTCTTTCTTCAGAGGAGAATAAAAATGACAAATGAACCTTTCTACTAATCAAAGGTCAACATCAGTTAAAATATGGAAATGCAGAACTGCCTCATGAGCCTGTCCAGGTAGTTCATAGCCACCTCTGGCTGAGAGCCATTCTTTCAAGTGATAAAGTCAGACAGCAAAATGTTCACAAGACTTTTTAGAGGAAGAATTTTCAAGCTTGTCAAATACTGTGAAAAGCTATGGTCGCTGATAGATCAGAGATGAACTCAATACCAGTATGAGTTGTTTGGTAAATCACATAAATGGATTGATTTAAAACTGTTTCTTGAGCATCTGCTCTGTGCAAGATCATATACTGGGTGAGGGCTGACAAAGATGAAATGAAGGGTTTATTCCTTCGTGGAGCTCACAGCCTGATGTGGAAGAGAATTCATGAACAGCAATACATCATAGGAATCACTAAATATTATAAAAAGATACCATTCCTTTTTGATAACCACTTCATGTGCAGGAATCAATATTTCAATTGCTACTTGTTAAAAGAAAAATTATCACGCACTTGTCTTGCTTGTAATATAATTGAGAAGAAAAGGAAATATGTTTGCTTGGTTCTGGTGATACAGTAGCTTTGTTTTACCTAGATGGTAATAAATGAAATACCAACAGAACATTAAGAAACAGATTTAGAAAATTATCTGTACTGGAAAATATCCTATGAATTCAAGATCTTTGGCATTTAAGAATAACTTACTTATATTTTTCACGAATTCCTTGATACCTGAAAGCTAATGTGTTTTCTCTCAACAGCCCAGTCAACCACAGCCAACTTTTTCATGGATTAGTTTACATTAGATTTCAGAAAAACTGAGAGGTTATTTGTGGGCATACCCTAAATTCCTTTCTCATAAAAAAAAAAATCAGGCAAACAGAGACTATAATACTAAGAAAAGTAAAATAAGTGAGTATTTATAAGCCATTAGTAAAAAAAACTAATGAAATTCATTTTCTGAGAGTGAAAGGAAATAAAGAATTTGGAATGTTGGCCAAAGGCCAGTCTAGCCGATAAAGACAATTTTCAGATCCTGTCTAACCCTGTGAAACAGCTGGGGGTCTTTGCAGTACAGAAAGTGTTTCACCTAGAATAAAATGATAAGATTCTACATTTGGCTTTTGGAGTATTGTATTTGCAGATTTTAAAAATATCTCATTTATCCATTCATTTATCACATATAGGGCAACTACAATAATGCCA
Organism: Neotragus pygmaeus; assembly: GCA_006410875.1. Classification (NCBI taxonomy): domain Eukaryota; kingdom Metazoa; phylum Chordata; class Mammalia; order Artiodactyla; family Bovidae; genus Neotragus; species Neotragus pygmaeus. Next base: position 246,765 of record SJYV01006970.1, read on the forward strand.
GGCATTGGAAACAGCTGAATGAAATGAAATTCCATCTTAGATGGAATGAGTCTTGGAGTCTAGTGAGTGAGACAGCCCTAAAACTGACCTAATCTGTACTAAAATGGAGACACAGAATAGGGCACAATCTTTCAAAGAAGAATGCTGGAATCGAGCAGTCCTAGTTTTGCCTGTCAAATCTTTATCGATATTGGAACATGACTTAGAGTGGAATCTTACATTGCATGGGTAGGTCTCTGAATTAAAGAAATGATAATAAAACTGGAAAAGGAGGAATATCTTTGTGTTTCAGTTTTTTTCTTTTTGTTATCATCATTTTCATTATCAGTGGTCAAAGGCAGCAAAGAAAATTAATACCAAAAGCCACAGTGTCTGGGCTTTGTTATTTACTATGTTTACAAGGAGCTTGTAATGAAATTGTGAAAACCTCGTTTTCCCCTCTTACACGTCTCACAAAGAAGTGCTTGATTTTTATGTTCTGTGTTGCCACAACACAAAGTTTGGAGAGACTATGAATCTGTTATATGCCTCTGAAAGCTATCTTTCACAAGTGTTTCAGGCTATAATCATTAATTATTTTGATTTTTAACATTTTCTGACCAACAAAATAACCTAGAGACAGGCAAACAAACATTCAAAGAAAAATGACCAAAGAATGTAACCAAAGTTCGATTCTGAATCATCTTTCTCAATGATGTCCTTTGCACATTTGTATGGAATAGATCCCCAAATAACATCATTAATTAATTAGCTAGTTGAGATACTTGGCAGTTGTGTGGGTACCAAGCATAAAGAAGGGAGTTGAGGTGAGGAGTCAAAATGTTTTAGAACCATATTAACCCTAAAGATTGAAGCCAAAGCGTTTTTGTAATTATAATTAATTGGTTAACATGTATTTACAGAGCATCTACTATGTGCTAAGAGCTGTTTTAATTACAGAGCACGCCAAGATGATATTCCTGATCTAGAAACACTCATAGCCTAGAGAAGAGATCATACAGAAAAGCAAGATGACAAAACAGTAATTGAAAACACAGAGTTTTATAGGAGCATAGAAAAATCAAGGACTAACCCTGCCTTGGAAATAATTCATGAAGGAGGTGTTATTGTTGGATAAGTAGAATTTTCAAGACAAAAAAATGCAAAAAAAATTGTTAGTTTTGGCTCATGATTGTGGTATATTTTTTATGGGTTGCTCTGCAGCCTAACAAAATTTGTGCTACATGATTTAACTTTAGAATGAGAGATTTCATATTACCCCCTATGACTACTTTTCAAATATGCTTAGAGAGTCACATTTTGATGACTAAAAAGCAATGGTAATTTTCTAATTTACATGCCTTTGGGCAATAGAAGACACGTTCTAAATATTAAGTATGGATTATTTTTCTCCCCCACGTGATTAAATGAAACTCTATTTATAGAAAAACATGGTTTATCTCTTCTCTTTTTCCTAAATAAGTAATTTCTCTTTTTCTCCCTCTATCTCCACCTATCATCTGTATTTCTAAAAGGGCAGTTGCATGATCTACATAGAAGTAGAAAGATCAAAGTTAAAGATCAAAGTTCTGTGGCTGTATATTATGGCTGAAGTTGGACAAACCAACCAACCAACCAACACAAAGGAATAGAAAGAAGAGAAAATATTGGTGGGTTTATCAGTGAAACCCCTAGCAGGAAACAGATGGCAACCTGGGTAAATTGAGCAGAGTTTAATAACAGAACTATTGATAAAGATGTAGGGGAACCACAAGGCCAGAGAAGAGGATGATTTAAAGAACATGGGAATTTGGGTGGAAAATGCCAGTTGTGATTCTTCGGGAGGCAGATGGGGGAATAAACGACCCAACCTCACAGCCCTATTGTCCTTCCAAGCATTATTCTCCTGTTGAGGCTCCTCACTGGTGCAACAAGAAGACAGAGAAGAGAGCAGCCCAAGCTTTTGCCCACACTGGTCCACCTCCAGGTCACAGAACTGGGGAGAAGGAGGGTGCGGGGTGAACTCGAGGGGTGACATGGGCATATGCAGTGCGATACAGCGTCCAGATTACAAACGGCCAGTGACCGTCAGGCAGGAAAGTTTGATCTTATCGTGCAATCAGTAAGGAGGTCAACAAAAAGCTGAAGTAGGAATCAATATGATCAGGTGATGCTTTTCAAAGATAATTTTGGTGACAGTGTAGAGAGTGAACTGAGGTAATGATAAGTTGAGGCAGGGAAACCCACTGGATGCTGTTTCCAAAGTCCAGCGCAAAGTGGAGGGCTGCTTTAAGACAATGGCAGGGAGAATGGACATGGGATGATAGGATGACAGGACTATATGCAGGAGGCGAGGGAGAGTGGGACTGAGTAGACAGAATCCAATTACCCCAGCATCTAGGACATACATTTCTCAGGGAGCAATCCTTTGTGAAAAATCAAAGGTTATCTATTCACTTGAGAGAATTTCACATTAATAGAGCTAAGAATTTCTAAAGAGATACTAAAATATGGACAAGTCTGCCGACACTGTGATAATCTCTGTCTGGATGAACTGACTCAGAGGCTTCTGGAGAAAGTGATCTCTTTCTTCCACATGGACAGCTGCTCAGCAGTGTTAATTGGTGCCCTGAGGAAGTGTGCAAGAACTCTGAGCAGACACAGCTAGAGTCTCTCCGGCTTTCACACGTGGTGGTTATAAGCACATCTCATTATCACAAGACATAGCTACCATTTTTTAGAGCCAACTTTGTTCCAAGCATTGTAGCCTCACAATTACAATATGGCAGTTTCTTTATTTATTCTCTAGAAATGGGAAAATGAAGGGGTTAAGTAACTTGCTCAAGGCTACACGGACAGGAAGCAGATGTGCTGGAAAATATACCAGTGGCTTTGGGCTCACTCTTTACAGATTCTGGTGGCATAAAAGAAGCTAACTGAAACTATTCTGTGTTGGATACAATCACACATACTAATACTTGTGCGATTAATTCTGATTTATTAAAACAAAATGTATTGGACTCTCGGGTCTGAAGAATGCACATTCCGATACAGAATTTCTTGAAAACAGTATTTTTATTTGATTCTTTTCTTGGGAGGCTTTCTGAATAACTTGGGTTAAGAATTTTTCTTTGAGAAGAAGAAAAGGAGGATGCTGACCCAATCCAATATTCTCCTCTAGAGTCTGAGTTCCTTCTGGGTGAGGACCATGTCTTGTTCATAACAGCTTCCTTGATAAAACCTAATATGATGCTTAGTGCATGTTGCTGTTCAATACTTATTTGTGGAGTAAATGAACCAATGGGATGCTGTTTAACAACAACAGTCTTCCTTTGGAGGGCTTTGGCATTCCAAGATGGCAGAGAAGCAGCAGAGTGATTCCACTAGGCTGAATTTATGTAGCAACACAGATCAGAAGAGAAGACAGCTACTTAGACCCCACACTGGGGCAATCACACAACTGCAACTTAAGAATTATTAATAGCATGCTCCCCAAATGATTTTGTTTAGAGCTTCATAAAGCCTGGTGGAGCTGGTTCCAGTTGGCTTGGATGAGAGGTCACACAGATTAAAATAGACTTTCTTAATAAGAAACAATAGGCTACATTCATTTAGCCAAACAGAAAAAAAATGACAGGCCTGAGGGGTGGGAATGAAGCTTAATCCTATTTAAAGGCTCAATTAACCCCCAGAAGATTGAGCAGGTCCTCTGCCTTTCCTGTCATTTCTCTGTCTAGCAGAGCTTAAAAACAAAGATTCATAAAAAGGAATAAAGACATTCATATGTGTATATAAAACACTCAAAATATTGTAAATATGGCATAATAAATTTCAGAAATTTAGGAAATTGATTAGACTTTCATGGTCCTTTAAAGCCTTTTGAAATGAATCATACTCTCTTTTGAATTGGCAAATCTGTTGCCAACTGATTAAAATAGTCAAACATAAGCCTATATCTTAACATATAAATTCATTGATTAGAAAAACATTTCTTTCTTGTATTTATGTTCTCAAACAAAATTGTATTTCCTCCTTCTTGTATTTCCAATTATATTTCCTTATAATGTACTGTACATTCTGAAGAAAGCTAAATTAGAATCCATTCTGGAGTGAACCTTCTAATGTTTTAATGCACAGAAGCCAGGTTCTGCTCAAATCAGCCCATCCTGGGTTAAACATCTGAGATAGGGCATCCGGGGGCCCGCTTAGGTCACACATATGAACCAGTGCATCCGACCTTTCACAAAGCATCTGTGAATGAAACTTATCAACTTTAAAAATTTCTGCCCCAGCAGTGTAAAAATGACCCAAAGAGATAATTAAATAGTGACACTTAATTTCATGTTTTTTCTTGGTTGTTGTTATTGTTGAGGAGAAAAACATATGGGATTATGGTTTTTAAAAAGTGGTATGTGCATTATATGTATGTTCCCTGTTTAATTAGCTCTTTGTTTTAATAAAAATGTCTTTAAGAGGAGCTTGATAATTGAGGTGCTTCTCCCTAGCACACCGACGTCATTTTAGCAGAAAAAGTCTTCACCTCTTCAGTCTCTCAAGCAATGGCATTTCCAGCCTTTCTCCCCCTGCCCCTCCACCCAAGAATTCCTATCCTAATTTTCTCCTTGGGGTATGGAAGAATGTGCTGATTTTCTGGAATAAGATGACAACTTTGCTCTGTTACACCCTTTGTTTAAATCACAGCCAATCCTGCAAATTATGGAGACTGTCACAACACAAGATAAAGCACAGCTTTGGCTAAGTTCCTTTTTCTTTGTGATGCAAATGCGCTCTTCACCATTTATATTTTGTTCTAAGGAGATAGCTAATATATCAATTATTGAAGGTATTAGAGCTTGTAATGGTAATTTGAATCTGTTTAGTATATATCATTAGTCCAACGCATGACACCAACGCATGATAAACCAAGCAGTTTTTCTCTTGAACTGACACAAGATACCAGTTCCATGTTTTTCTTTTATTTGGACGGTTTACCTTTCAATATATTAAACAGAAGAGGCTAGACACAGCCTAAACAGAGGAGAACACTTTAGCTCTCGGAAGGACATAAACTATGAAAACGTGTGTGAAAACTATCTGGCAGCAAAAATCGAGTCACTGAACTTGACACAACATCCCCCATAAAACAATCCTATGAGAACAACTTTAATGCATTAGTGTAAAGTCACTTGAAGTCATGACATCTTTTAGATGATTCTATAAACTTTTAATTTGGCTTTTAAAAATTACACACATCAAAGAGCTAAGTGATGTGCTTCAAGCTTGGTAAAGCACCTTTAATCTGTTTTTCAAAAACAGATTTTTTTTTTACTTTACACAGAAAATGTAAGACCATATTGAGGATGATCAACAGATTGTTAAAAAGCATACCATTCCACCAATCTGAGTCTAATTTTTCATATTTCTGCATTTTCATATATATGATCCAACAATCCCATAATCATCCTCATCCATTTCCCATAATATTGTTAAACAGTTATAATTTTACCACAGAGCACAAACATATATTATCATTTTTCTCTAATGAACTGTCCATATTGCTTCACAATTGTATTTTTGATGGTATGACATAATCTTTAAACAAGCACAACTTTTCTAGGACTACTAAACAAGCTACTAAGATTTTTAAAAACCCTTCNTCTCTGTTGGCAAACACTCTGCCCTTTCCGCCTCAGAGTGTCCGCGCCTTCTGCCGCTCCCTCACCTCACCTCCCTTCAGGTCCTCGGGAAGCCTTCTTCCTCTCTGGGGTCTCCACCAGAAGCTCCGCCTTGCGCTCACGCCCCTCTGCTGGAGCTCCTCTGGCATCTAGAGTTTGTATCTTAGCGTAGGCACTTAGTAGTGTCTTGGGTTTGTTTTGTCTCTCCGAAAAGAGTAAAAGCTCTTCGAGGACAGGGATCACACTGTATTTCTTTCATATTCTCTACTGTACACGGCATGGTGCCGGGGTTTGTACTCATATAATAACCTTTTATTCTTTATTTTATTGACACATAGTTGACTTACAATGTTTCTGGTGCACAGCAAGGTGATTCAGTCATACATATATACATATATTATTTTGAAATTATTTTCCATTACAGGTTATTACAAGATGTTGACTATAGTCCCTGTGCTGCACAGTAATGCTGTGTGGCTTGTGGCCTATTTTTCTAACTGTTCATACTAAGATCAAACAAATGGAATCAAAATATCATAAATCTTTTAGTTAGGCAAACATTTGTAAGTGTTCTAAAACATATATATTATACATATTTTTATCTATATATATATACAAAAGCTTTTCTACTAGATAAAGACTTGAGAAAGAACATCAAAAAAACAAAAAGATGGGGAAATCAGAAAACATAAACTAAATGGAATGAGAGCACTGAATAGGAAATAGAAGTGGGACAAACTGGGTCAGCGTGAAAGATCATCACATAGTCCGGCTGTTTTTAAACATGGCTGCTCATTAGAAGCGTATCTGCAGCTCTGGTGCAAAAGACAGTACCTGGGCATCTCTATTTTTCAAAAAATACCAAATAATTCTGTTATGCAGGATTGTAGAAAATGATTACAAATTTTTCTATTAAACGGTAGTTTTGGTGATCCAGAGTTATATTATTTTTCTGTTGACCAATCATGATACAATAGTATTATGTAACAGTTGCATAATCACAATAGTAAAAGATATTTATCAGTTTTCATAAACAACAGTCAGACAAAAAATAATTACAGTTGCAAGCCATAATGGAAACGTGATTAACCTAATAATATAAAATAATTACATACAAGTTGGGGGGGGATGTCAATAAGTGAAGAGGAACTAAATAGCCTCTTGATGAAAGTGAAAGAGGAGAGTGAAAAAGTTGACTTAAAGCTCAACATTCAGAAAACGAAGATCATGGCATCCGGTCCCATCACTTCATGGGAAATAGATGGGGAAACAGTGGAAACAGTGTCAGACTTTATTTTTGGGGGCTCCAACATCACTGCAGATGGTGACTGCAGCCATGAAATTAAAAGACACTTGATCCTTGGAAGAAAAGCTCTGACCAGCCTAGACAGCATATTAAAAAGCAAAGATATTACTTTGCCGACAAATATCTGAATAGTCAAATCTATGGTTTTCCAGTAGTTATGTATGGATGTGAGATTGGACTGTGAAGAAGGCTGAGAGCCAAAGAATTGATGCTTTTGAACTGTGGTGTTGGAGAAGACTCTTGAGAGTCCCTTGGACTGCAAGAAATCAAACCAGTCCATCCTAAAGCAGATCAACCCTGGGATTTCTTTGGAAGGACTGATGCTGAGGCTGAAACTCCAACACGCTGGCCACCTCATGTGAAGAGTTGACTCATTGGAAAAGACCCTGATGCTGGGAGGGATTGAGGGCAGGAGGAGAAGGGGACAACAGAGGATGAGATGGCTGGATGGCATCACCAACTCGATGCACGTGGGTTTGGGTGAACTCCGGGAGATGGTGATGGACAGGGAGGCCTGGCGTGCTGCGGTTCACGGGGTCGCAAAGAGTCAGACACGACTGAGCGACTGAACTGAACTGAACCGGGGGAGTGTCAAGCAGTGATGTGGTGAGTGAAAGTGTGTACACGCAGATGTTGCATTTGCCCAGCCCGTCTGTGTCTTTTCGTTGGTGTGTTTAACCGTTCACGTTTAAGGGGATTATGGGTGGATGTGACCTCTTCACTGTTTCGTAATTGCTTTTCGTTTTCTATAGGATGTTTCCTGCCTAGAGAAGCCCCCTTAGTATTTGTTGTACGCTGGTTTGGTGGTGCTGAATTCTCTTAACTTTTGCTCATCTGGAAAGCTTTCGATGTCTCCATCAAACCTGAATGAGAGTCTTGCTGGATAAAGTATTCTTGGTTGAAGGTTCTTCCCTTTTACCACTTTAAACGTCTGTGCCATTCGCTTTTGGCTTGTTGAGCTTCTGTTGAGAAATACGCTGACAGCCTGACGGGAGTTCCCCTGTATGGTGATACTTTTTATCTCCGTCTTTAATTCTTGTCAGTTTGATTACTGTATGTCTCAGCGTGTTTCCCCTCGGGTTCATCCTGCCTGGGACTCTCTGTGCTTCCTGGGCTTGGTTGCCCATTTCCTTTCCTGCGTTAGGGAAGTTTTTCAGCTATTATCTCTCCAAATATTTCTCAGGGCCTTTCTGTTCTCCTTCAGGGATCCCTGCAGAGTGAACGCTGGCGCGTTTCATGTTGTCCCCGAGGCCTCCTGGGGCGTCTTCACTGGTTTCCATTCTTTTTTCCGTGTCTGTTCTGGGGTGGTGGCCGCCGTCCTGTCCTCGGGCGCCTGCCCGTTCTCGGTTCAGCTGCTCTGCCGCTGGCCCCTCCGGGGTCCTGCTCACCTGCGTTTGCTCTTTAGTTCGTCTCGGTCTTCAGTAAACATCTCCTGCACCTTCTCCATTGTTTTCCCGAGATCCTGGATCATCTTCACAATCATTATTCTGAATTCGTTTCTGGAAGGTTGCCTAACTCCATTTCATTTAGTTGTTTTTCTGGAGTTTTCCTCGTTCCTTCATCTGGGACATAGCTTTCTGCTTTTGCATCCTGGTTAATTTTCTACACTGTGGTTTTTGTTTTAGCCACTGTGAGACTGTGGTCTTTCTTGCTTCTTGTTTGGCTTCTGATGGAGGAGGCTAAGAGGCTTCCTTATGGGTGGGACTGGCAACAGGAAAAACTGGGTCTTGCTCTGGGGGTCAGGGCCTTGCTCAGTGAAGCTTTAGTCCAATTATCTGCTGATGGGAGGGGCTGTGCTCCCTCCTTGGTGGTGTTTGGCCTGAGAGACCCAGCCCTGGGGTCTGCAGGCTCTACGGTAAGGTTAATGGCGACCTCCAAGAGGGCTTATGCCGGGGCGACCTTCCCAGGCTGCTGCGGCCAGGGCCCTGCCCCCCGAGTGGGCTCCTGTTGGCCCGCGCCTGCACCGGAGGCCCTCCAACACCAGCAGGGCATTCTGGCTCGGCCTCCGGTGGGGTCGCCGCTCCTTTCTGCGGGGGCTCGGTGTGGGCAAGATTCTGATCGTGCCCTCTGAGACTGGAGTCTGTTTCCCCTAGTCCTGTGGACGTCCTACAGTCCAATCCCGCTGGCCTTCAGGGTCGGGTTCCCTGGGGATTCCCGGAACCCTTGCTGGACCCCGGGCTGGGAAGCCTGGCGTTCAGAGCTTTCGCAAAAGTGGAGGACTTCTCTGGCATCGTCGCTTTCCAGTCTGTGTCACCCCTCGGGGGCGTGGGATGTGGTTCTTACCTGGTTGTGCTGCTCCCACCATCTCACTGCAGCTTCCTTCTCTTTGGAAGTGGGGTCTCTTTTCAGGGGGGTTCCAGCATCCTCCTATCGATGGTTGTTTAACAGCTAGTTAAGCAACTCTTGCAGGAGGAGATGAGCACACATCTTTCTACTCTGCCATCTTCCGTATAATAACCTTTCTTGATGCATATTTTTTGATGCATATTACTAATGTGCTTTAGAAAGTATATGTATTTGCAGCAAGATACAGTAATTGAAAACGAGGTGCCTTCATTCTAATAGGGAGCTAGGAATATAAATATTCAGGATGCCCCTTGGTCACTGCTATGGAAGTTTTAAGAAAAGATGATTAATATGCTCAGATCTATTAATTAGATAAATCATGGATCTGTGCATGAGTAACTAGGGTGAGTAACTAGAAGTAAAGGCTTCCAGTCTGCAGCATAAGCTGAAATGTGACGAAACCCTGATCTAAGGAGGTGGAGAGGTTAAATTCAGAAGATACTGTGGAAATAAAAATCAAAGAGATTTGTGTTCACTCAATGGCATATGGAAGATAGGGCCATTCAAGATGAATAGGCTTCTTACCATTTAGGAAGCAGGAGCCATGAGTGAAAAAGCAACTTTGGAAATTTAGATGCTCATGGATCTTCCAAAAACGACCCCTGTGAACAGATGGAAACTTGGGTCAGGGGCCTAAGCTTTAGAACTGGGACTAGAGAGAGTGAGAGTCGGAAGTCTAATAAGCACATAGTGATTGCTGAGTTCATGGGCATAGAAGAGATCACCCAGAGACAGGACGCAGAGAGATGAGAGGTGGAAAGTGGTGAGACAGACAGTTCAGGGGAATTGGAGGAGACGCAGAAAGGAGCAGGTCACCCAAGGTCAGAGTGCGGGGCGGCAGTTAATGTTGCAGCGGGTCAGCTCACAAGCATGTATCGAACTCGGGAAAGCATTAAAGCGAGCTGAGGGCGGCGGCCAAAGTGGACTGAAGGGCCAACAGTGGGGTGAAACGGGAATCTGCTTGGAGTGACAGGAAGGTGAGAGAGCGGTTCCTTGTTTGAGGGTGAGATGCGGCTTTTTTTTTTTAATGAAGGTGTTTTGAACGTTTTTTGTGAAGGGAGGGAAAGGACCTGGGGGGAGAGAGGGGACAGCGGCAGCTGAGTGCTGCTGCTAGGTTGCTTCAGTCGTGTCCGAGTCTTTTGCAACCCTGGACTAGCCTGCCGGGCTCCCCTGTCCATGCGGTTCCAGCAAGAACACTGCACCGGGCTGCCTTTTCGTCCTCTAAGAGATCTTCCCCAGCCCGGGGCTGAACCGCGGTCCTGAGGTCTCCTGCACTGGCAGGGTTCTTGACCGCTAGTGCCACCGGGGGGCCTGTCAGCTGTGTCCTGGGGGGCCCTTTACACATTCTTTCAATCCATTCTCATACCATCTTGAAGTGGGGCCTCCCGTCCACATGACATCTGAGGCCCCGCTCAGTCAACGAAGTTGACCGGAGGGGTGAAGGTTTGTCTGACTGCGAAGACCAGACTCCACCCGCATGTGTCGCCCCTTCCACACACTTACCCCCTGCTGCATAGTCTGTTGGTCTGGGCGAAGAAGGGAGTGGGAAGGCGTGGGGCCACAGTCACTGTGTCGAGACCACCTGGGGCGCAGTGGGGACACCGTCTCCATGGCAGGAGGCAGGGCGAGGCCTGAGGGTGACCTGCGGAAGCTGAGCGACACGGCGAGCCTTAGTGGTCCTCCCTTAACACTTGCTGGCTGACTGACAGTCAGAAATTACAGCCGATAGCTGTGTTTAAGATGCTTTGGTTAATAAAAAGGCAAAGTTGGTTAAAAGATATCCAAGATTCTTAAAAAAACACCTGTCGGAAATTTCTTTCACTTTCTTGGGATTTAAAGAAAGAAGGCAAAAGAGAGGCAAGTTAATACTAAAAAAAAAAAAAAGAAGTCCCTTTAAAAGGGCAGGAAGAATTGAGAGGTCAGTACATTATGAAGAAAGCCTAGGAAAGTATTTCTGTGTTTATATAAAGCTCCAATCCCTAAAGAATAAAGAGTAAGACATGAAAGAGCTCCAGACCCTTAAGATGGATCAGAGAGCCCACAGCCTCCGATGCAGCAGAGAGAGGGCATTGAACCCTGGAGTGGAGAGCCCTGCCTCAGCGCCCCGCTCTGTCGCCAGGCACTTCCCATCAGCTCATTAGGGCTGTTTTCTCAGCTGCAAAAGCTGCGGGCTGGTCTGTGATCTCTAAAGTGCCTTTGAGCTCGGAGTGTCTGTCCTGGTGCTGGACACAGTCTGGCACGGTGGTGAGGCGCACAGGCTTTGGACAGGACTTACGGTAAATCTCCCCACCTCACACCCAAGCTGTGAGACCAGGGGCAAGGTACCAGCCTCCCTGGGCCTCGGTTTTCTCACTTGTAAACTAGGAATATTCCTAGTAACACCCGCACTGGGCAGTTGTGAAGATTCAGTGAAAAGAGTCTGTAAACAGTGCTGGACAGCAGGAAGTGCTAGATAAACCTAAGTTGTTGCAATCGCGGATGCTGTTACTCTGATACCCTTTTGCCACCGAGAGCACGCACCACTTTGCACCTACATCTGACTGAGGACGAGGAGAAGAAGGCAAATGAAATTAACCAATTGGAGTTTGCCAGGTTCCCCTTTGGGAAAGGAATGAAAGGAATCCTCAAAATCTGAGCTGTCAGGACCTCTGGGTTATGATTCAGCCACAGTCGACTGTCAGAATTTTCCCACAGCTCAGTGGAAAGTCACTGAAGTCTTCATGAAAGCGGTGCTGCCGCCGTCTGCGTTTCTCTGCTAGGGGCACCGCTGACCCTGGAGTCTGAGTCTGCTGGTATCCCAGCAGGGCTAAGATCTGAGCAGCCTGCTGGACTCGGCATCCGCAGCCCTGAGTGACTGCCGCGCTGCAGACTCCAGCCTGTGAGTTTGTTGTCAACCCAGAGGTAGGGCATGCAGAAGAGAAGTTTGGGGCCCAGATTATTTTCCTAGGCTGGAACAGTGACGCAGTGACTGTCAGGTTACTTTGGAATTCAGGATCTCGCGTCTCCGTTGTCCACGCTATTCTCTGCCTCTCTCTGTGGGTAAACTTAAGATTATGGATGTGACCTCGGAAGACAGCATACACTAGTGATAGTCACAAAGATTTTCATGTTTTCTCAAATTACCCCAGCAGAACCCTCACCTGTTTGTGACTGGCCATAGTTCAAACAGAAATGGAAATATCTGCACATTTGCTTTTAGTCCTGACGTCTTTTGAAATCTTTCTAGGTCACTCTCCCAAATTTGCATTCAGTGTCTCTTCAACGGGCTGAATGTTTCTCAAGCTTCCTGTTCTTAGCCTTGCAGAGGAAACTAGTTTCTTGATCACCATGATGTTCAAGTAACAGTTGCTGATCTGGGCCAGTGCTCATTTTATTTCTCATGGTTCCTTTTTCAAGAGCAGGCAGGGCAGGTCCAGATCTGACCTGGATATTCCCGCGCATTGAGGTTTACTCAGTATACGAATGAAATTTGAAAGCGAGGCCTCTTGTTTAGGCATGAACCCCCTTTATGGCTAACCCCAGACTTGGTGCTAGATGCCATTCACATCCTGACGCTGGTTGTCATTCGCTCCTCTTGACAGTATTTTAGTGATTCTGGGGCCTCCAAGCTGAAGAATTCTGCCTTTGGCCTCATTACTTGTCTGTGTATTCTTTTGTCTTTTAAGTAGATCACTGGGGTTCCTCCCTGCCCTTTGCAGAACAATTAACTTCATGGTACTTGAAATGCCATATAATATACAGCATTTTTAGATAGATAAAATGAGGCCCAGAGTCTTCTCTGGTGGCTCAGTGGTGAGGAATCTGCCTGCCAACACAGGAGACATGACTTTGATCCGTGCTCTGGAAAAATCCCACATACTGCGGAGCAGGTAAGCCCATGGGCCACAACAGCTGAGCCTGTTCATAGAGCCCAGACCTATGACTGCTGAGCCTGTTCATAGAGCCCAGACCCGCGACCGCTGAGCCTGTGCCCCACATTAGGAGAGTAGCCCCCGCTCTCTGCAATTAGAGAAAAGCCCACACAGCAGCAGAGACCCAGAGCAGCCAATAAATAAATAAGTAAAATTAGTTTTGAAAAATGGAGGCCCAGAAAATGTAATGACTTGTCCAGGTTCATATAAGCACTTCTCAACAGGGGTCAAGCCCAGAATGCTGACTTCTCTAGATCCTGCACCATACTGATTGTGTTAACTAGCAAGCATCTTCTTTTAAAGGAGAGGTTAAGCTGAGTGGTGGGAATGAGACCCTTCATGAAGAAAGGACAGGGCTGAAGGAGGTTGGAACCCAGGCAGGGGTCGGCACTGTGTAGGCAGAAGGCCCGGGGAAGCAGTGAGTGCCCGCTTGTGGGTGGAGAGGGCGCCCCCGGGTGAGCACGGCGCGCAGAGTAAGCTGGGAGACCACCGCAGCACTTGGCCCGCTTGGAAACGCTTCCCCGGCCAAACAGATACAGCTGCCCGTCCGGATCTTATTATTTCTACAGCTGCGATTTAACTGCTGCTTATCTTTCCTCTAGGAGATTCCTTGGAATGAAACCAATGGGAGATGAGGGTTTGGAGGAGTCTCATCAGAGCAGATGGGCTAGCAGCAGCCAGAAAGCTTGTTGCCTTTGGCCGAGAGCGCCGTCCTGGGTCTGCACGTCTTGTGAATGACCCCCAGCAGGCTCAGCCTCGAGCCCCAGTGAAGCTGCCCTGTTTCTCCTTGAAGGACCTCGTGTGCTCTCTCATCTTCCCTCCCCTCGCGCTGATGCAGAAAAGCACGTTCTCAGAGAGCTCTTCCATCGGAACTGTGGTGCCGGGAGCGGCCCCAGCTGGATTGCTTCTTAGGGCTGCTGCTCCTTGGGTATATTTAGACGTTCGCTGTGCAGAAGGTCAGGAGACTGGGTCCTGGTTCTGACCGAGCCACCCATTTTCCCTGGGACCTTAGGCAAATTGCTCCTCCTTAGACAACAGTTTTCTCACCCGAAAAGTTGTTTATAGTAACATTATCTCTGTTTGTGAAATGGTCACTGTTATCTACCAGACTTAATTTCAAAAGTACTGTTAGTGTCCCCATTACGGATAGGAAACTGAGGCTTGGAATTCTCCTACCCTGACCATCTTATTTCAGCTGCCAACCCCTACGCTGGCCAAGAGCTTCCTTGTAGCTCAGATGGTAAAGAATCTGCCTGCAATGCAGGAGACCTGGGTTCGATCCCTGGGTCAGGAAGACCCTCTGGAGAAGGGACTGACTGTCCACTCCAGTATTCTTGCCTGGAGAATCCCACAGATAGAGGAGCCTGACTGGCTACAGCTCGTGGGGTCGCAAAGAGTTGGACACAACTAAGCTAACCCACACCCGCATACCCTGGCCGAAGAATCAATGCTTTTGAACTGCGGTGTTGGAGAAAATTCTTGAGAGTCCCTTGGGCTAGAAGAAGATCCAAACAGTCAATCCTAAAGGAAATTGGTCCTGAATATTCACTGGAAGGACAGATGCTGGAGCTGAAATTCCTATGCTTTGGCCTTCTGATGTGAATAGCTGACTCACATGAAAAGACCCTGATGCTGGGAAAGATTGAAGGCAGAAGGGGGCAACAGAGGATTGGATGGCTGGATGGCATCACCAACTCAATGAACATGTGTTTGAGTAAACTCCATGAGTTGGTGATGGACAGGGAGGCCTGGCGGGCTGCAGTCCGTGGGGTCACATAGAGTCGGACACGACTGAGCGACTGAACTGAGCTGAATCCTGACCAGCACTCCTTCCTCTGCCTTATTTTAGCCGTAGCATTTCCTGCCACCTGAAACATGATATATGTTCCTTTTGGCTTTGCCCTCTGCCTCTGCAAGCTCTCTTAGGGAAGGGATGTTGCTTTGTTCTTGTTGTCAGGCATTGCTGGGTTCCCAGAGCCTAAAAAAACGCCTGGCGCACAGTAGCCACTCAAATACTGGTTGAATGAAAACAAATGAATGAATGTATTCTTGGTAGCAGCATAAACTGGTAGACTCTATAGAAAAATCGATTTAACAATGTTAATTTTAACATGCATTAACCTTTTGAACCTGCAATACCAGAGCTAGGGATTTATTCTGTCGATGACATAGTCATGCCTGTGTCTAAAGCCGCAAGTGCAAGGATGCTTCCTGCAACTGTTTGCCATAGGAAGAGGCTAGAAGCCGTCAAACTGTGAACATTGAGGGAACTCGTTAAACAAATTGTGATAATCCTCTGCAGTGGAGTTCTGTGCAGAAGTGGAAAAGAATGAAGTAGATCTGCGTGTGCTGATACGCAACAACCTGAGATATGTCCGTAAATGAAATAAAGTGGAGTCCAGAACAGAGTGTCACTTTGTTTTAATTTGCATTAAAAAGAAAAAGATATGATTTTAAAATACGCTTGTTTGTGTCTGGACTGTTTCTAGAGGGAGAAACACCAAATAGCTGCCCCTGGGGAGAAATAGTTGCCCCAGTCAGTTGAACTGAATACTTTTTTTTCCTTCGTTGCGCTGTGCAGGCGTCTCCTGCTCCGGCTTCTCTTGCCGAGGAGCACCGGCTCCGTGGGCACGCATCAGCGGCAGGGGCACGTGGGCGTGGTTGCTCCATGGCGTGGGGGGTCTGCCCGGACCACCGATCGTCCCTAGNTATTGAGTCCATAGATGCAGATTCCGTGGATACAAAGGGCTGACTATATGAGCAACAGATCTCCAAAGGCCATTCCTCAGTACACCGAACAACATCTAACTGTTTTCCTCAAGAAAAGAGTTGTGATCGCATTTACAATTAAGGCCAAAAGAATTACATACTTTATCCTAACAAGATATAATGTTATGTTAGAAAACCATATATTTCCCTCACATTTTGAACAGAACTTATTCACCAGGAATTCAACCATAACTTTTGCCCAGAAACTGAGGAGATGTATGCATTTTAGATATTTAATGAAATGTCCACATGAAGATGGAATTTTATTCTAAAATAGATAGGAGTGAGAACAAAACCAGTGTGAACTTACCAGCCTTTTCCTTCTCTGAGAGACCTGGTATCGCCTGAAAAAGAAGAAAAGCCACAAATTGTGGTATCATTAGAAGGAAATGGCAAACAATATTATTAGGAACAAAATGATGCCCCATAAATGAAGCAAAAATTAAATAGGGCCTGACACTAGAAATATCAGAGAAGAGAAACTGAATAGATATTTTTTTTCCAAAGAAGGCATATAAATGGCAAACAAGCACATGAAAGGTGCTCAGCATCACTAATCATCAGGGACATGCAAATCAAAGCTACAATGAGACATCAACTCACACGTATAGAATGTCCATCATCAAAAAGATAAGAGATGATTAGTATAGGTGAGGATGTGAAGAAAAGGGAACCTTTGTGCACTGATAGTGGGAATGTAATTCGGTACAGTTATGGAAAGTAGAATGGAGGTTTCTCAAAAAGTTAAAAATACTTTATACTTTTCATATAGATGATCCAACAATCCCATATCTGAGTATATATGTCTGAAGAACAGGAAAGAGGATATCAAAGTGGTATCTGCACTTCCATCTGCACTGCAACAATATCCACAATGGCCAAGATATGGTAACAGCCTAAGTGCCCACTGATGGATGAGTGGATAAAGAAGATGTGGTGTGCATGTGTATGTGTGGCTGTGTGTTTGTGTAATATTATTCAGGCCTGAATAAGAAGGAAATCATATCATTTGCTATAACATGTGCCTTGAAGGCATTATGCAAAATGAAATAAAGACAAATACAACATGGTATTTTTAATATGTGGAATCTTAAAAAAAAAAAGCATGAAACAGAGAGAGTAGAAAAGTGGTTGCCAGGGACTGGTGGAGTGGGAGAAATAAGGAAGGCCTAATGAAAGGTATAAATGTTCAGCTCTAAGATGAATAAGGTCTAAGGATTTAATGTAAAGCATGGGGATTACAGTTGATAACTGGATTATACAATTGGTATTTTTTAAGAGAGTAGAATTCAAATGTTCTCACCAAAAATAGACAAATATGTGAGGTGATGGGTATATTAATTAATGAAAGAGGGAATCCTTTCACAATGTATGTGTTGTATGCTTAGTTGCTCAGTTGAGTCCGACTCTGTGAGCCCATGGACTGTAGCCCACCAGGCTCCTCCGTCCATGGGGTTTCCCAGGCAACAGTACTGGAGTGGGCTGCCATTTCTTCCTCCAGGGGATCTCCCAACCCAGGGATTGAACCTGCATCTCCCATGTCTCCTGCATTGCAGATGGATTCTTCACCCTCTGAGCCGTCAGGGAAGCCCTTCATGATGTATACATCAATCAAATGATGTATATGATCTGATACATATAATCATCAATCAAATGAGGGAAGCCCTTCATGATGTATACATCAATCAAATGATGTATATGATCTGATACATATAATCATCAATCAAATGATGATGAATTTGATATGTATATATAAAATCACTACAACGCACACTTTAAATGTCTAAAAATTTTATTTGACAATTATACTTCAATGAAGCTGAAAAGAAAAAAGAGGGCTGTGGCACTGTTGTAAAGTCACTAGATCCAGCTTAGCTCATAGTAAATCAGTCATGTAATTGTTTTCCTCTCTGAAGACAGACTTATTTCACCCTTAATTTTTTATAGTTCAATCTCTTTTCCCATTTTGGGAGGCAAAGAATGTTAACTGTTTGGTCAGTATCTGGGCCTTTCAAGTCTCTGTCCAGTCCTCTCAAGGCTCAGATTTCTCCTTTATAAAACGGGGATAAACACCTCGACTTCACAGGGCTGCTGAAAGCACCAGATGTAGTGGCTTCTGTAAAGCACATGAGGTCCTTAGGAAAAGACAGCCGCTCTATTTGCTACTATGGGCACTGGTCCAATGAGCAAATTACTGAAATGAGAGGTTTAGAAGTTCAATTCCTACTAAGGATTTNGGCTGCTGAAAGCACCAGATGTAGTGGCTTCTGTAAAGCACATGAGGTCCTTAGGAAAAGACAGCCGCTCTATTTGCTACTATGGGCACTGGTCCAATGAGCAAATTACTGAAATGAGAGGTTTAGAAGTTCAATTCCTACTAAGGATTATCTATCACGATTATTTAGAAACTAGAGTTCAGGATGAGATGTCTTCAACAGACTTTAAGGTAGAATAGTGTAGTTCTATTCTTTGTGGATACCTTAAAACAAACTAAGGAAGTAAGCTTCTGACTGCCATTTACCTCAGTCACTCATGTATAAAATATAGTTAGCATGAGGGTATTAACTTTTATTGGAATGCCTTTTATAAACCTATCTGGCCCACTGGGATTTCACGCTTTCTACTCTATAACCACTGACCACACAAGATGTCTACAAGCATGTCTCTCTCCTCTTCTTTAGGGAACAAAGTCTTCAGAGTTGAAGGAAGGAAAATGGGCTCAAATGGGAAATTAATTTTGTTGCACATGTGTATGACAGCAAGCGAGAGAGGGAGAGAAGAAAGTTCATGTGGACCTCTCTTGTAGGTCAGTCTAAGGAAATAATATCAATCTCCATTTTTGGAAATCTCAAAGATCAAGACTCTTATATCTTTGTGAGATATTGATTATTGTCGAGAACCTCACCTTTGGAATTTATAGGATTTGGAGATTGATGCAGTTTTTCAAATAAGGGGAAAATCTATGGATAAAAAAATGGAGGAGGATTTGTTTTGGCAAGATTGATCTACAGTGAAAGCATATTTTGACCTAATCTTGATATGCCTTTAGTTGTTCACTGCTTATTCTCTGGCTGTGAATGCTGACTCCACATCCTGGCAAAGAGGCAGCCCTGAGGAGAACATCCGGTTATCAAAGGGCAGAGACCACGTCCAGACAGCAGGGCATCAGATGGACTGCACAGGCTTCCACCCCTGTCCTCAGCACCCTTTTATTTACAGCAAGATCATCTGCTTTCTTCTTTGTTTCAAGAAGAATTTCTCTGATTGTGTCTTCCCTTGACAAGAAAGTCATCCTATAGCTTTGGCAACATTTGTTTACTTCTTATGTCTCTATTTTGGGAAAGGTCTAAGAATGGAATTAAATCCATACTATATATTTTAAACCTAGCCTCAGATTTGTCCCCTGACTAAAGATAAGGGCTTTTAAATTAATTTTTCTCTTTTGTTTCAAGCAATTAAACAACAAAACAAAATAGAAACCCTTTTGTTGACAAGATTGTAAAGGGTGGTAATAGACAATTGGCTCAGATGCCTGCAATGCAGGAGACCCATGCTCGAACCTTGGTTTGGAAAGATCCCGTGGAGTAGGAAATAACTACCCACTCCAGTATTCTTNCTTTTGTTGACAAGATTGTAAAGGGTGGTAATAGACAATTGGCTCAGATGCCTGCAATGCAGGAGACCCATGCTCGAACCTTGGTTTGGAAAGATCCCGTGGAGTAGGAAATAACTACCCACTCCAGTATTCTTGCCTAAAGAATCCCATGGACAGAGGGGCTTGGTGGACTATACTCCATGAGGTCGCATCGAGTCGGACACATGAGGGCTAACACTTTCAGTTTCATGGAGAAAGTTCCTCAGTGTATGAAGAGCTAACACTTACTAGGTTCTCAGTATGTACAAGGTACAGTTTTAAGAATTTACCTGCGTAAACTCACTCAATCCTTAGACCAACTCCACGAAGTCTTAAAAAGCACAGTAAATTTTGTGAGGTCACATTGAAAGAATGGAAGCCAGGACACAACTATTCACATGATGATCTTCGAGATCACTAATTTCAAAATGCTAATCAGAGTATTTTGAAACAAAGGAGAAGAAAGGTTTGCAGAGGTCCTATGGGCAGATATTGACTTAGACCACAAATACTTGTGCAGGATGTCTGTATGAAACATTTTAAAAATTCTCTAAATAAGTTCTCTCTTCTTATGGCTAAAGTGTTTCAGACAAATTGAATGTCTTACCCCAATTCCAAGTTGACCAGTGACAGGCTTTCTCCATATTTTATTCTATTTGATTACAAAGTGTGTAACCAAGCATGTGTAAGTAAATATTTAAGAAAGATATTAGCCCTACCAAACAAAAATATTTTAGCCTCCAAAGAGCCAGATCCAATATGTCATGTAGACAGTGCCAGTTACTACAGAATATCACCCCATCCTCTGCATGATTCTTTAAGTTACCAAAACTCATCTCCATTAAATAACAGCAATGGCCATATCAGCACATGGAGAAAGNAATTGAATGTCTTACCCCAATTCCAAGTTGACCAGTGACAGGCTTTCTCCATATTTTATTCTATTTGATTACAAAGTGTGTAACCAAGCATGTGTAAGTAAATATTTAAGAAAGATATTAGCCCTACCAAACAAAAATATTTTAGCCTCCAAAGAGCCAGATCCAATATGTCATGTAGACAGTGCCAGTTACTACAGAATATCACCCCATCCTCTGCATGATTCTTTAAGTTACCAAAACTCATCTCCATTAAATAACAGCAATGGCCATATCAGCACATGGAGAAAGGAAAGTCAAAGTTTAATGTATCCAACATTTAATAACTTTTAAAGTATAATCACATAGTAATAACAGCTGGATATCCTTCAGCTGATTTATATTTGAATTTGAGGGAGAATCATCTCTTTAGAAAACGGTTTATGAATTCACTGATTAGATTTGTGAAATTTTCTAGTAATTAAAGGCAATACATTAAAAAAAAATGCTGACCCCTGGATTTCAATTAATTAAAGCTATTTGTTGTTTCTTAATTAGTAGCAACTTGTGTGTGTGTGTGTGTGGAACTCATGATCCAGTTGAAGAAGATACACAAGAATAGTTCCACTCAGAGGTTGCTGAATGACAATGATTAGCACCATTATTGGTGTGACATTAATAAGTGTAGAAGATAGTAAATAATTAGGACTACCCAGGCAGAAATGGGATGGTTTTCCTGGGTATTGAACCCCTGGGGAGAAAGTGCTGGTCACATTTCTTTTTGCCTTTGATGTAAGAATACTGGAGTGAGTTGCCATTTCCTTCTCCAGAGGACTTTCCCACCCAGGGATCAAACTCAGGTCTCCAGTATGGCAGGAGGATTCTTTACTACTGAGCCACCAGGAAAGCGCATTTCTGGGCTTGGGGGAAAAAAATCACTTCATGCAAGCTGTCTGTATTGTCTGGTACAAAGTAGGTGTTCATCAAATTTTTGTGGGAATAAAAAACCAAGTGTATATTTGTATATATAGTTTAAGTAATATGCATGACTGTTGCTTATGAGAAAGCGCCCGTAAAAAGCATATTTTTGAATTCATTAGGGGTTTTTTCTTAATAGCTGCCATATGTTTCATTTGAACTATATCCTCAGGAAGTGATTTAACATTTCTGGCAATAAAGCAATTAAGTAGGATTTTCCTGCTGGCCATATGGGTTCGCTGTAACTTCATATTTTCTTCTTTCATTTCTCAATGGAACAAAGGGAAGTCTAGTAATAACTTCCAAATGAGAGAAAAAAGTTATTCATCGTCTTTTGTTATTTTTCTCCGTGATATTCAAATGATAGGAAACAACCTTTTCTGTGGCTATCCTTACCTCCCAGTAGTTCTCCACATGCAAAGATTTTCATTTATGTTGATTTGTTGAGGTGTTTTACAATTGAATCTTTTAAAAGCCATTGAACAGAAAGGTTTTTAGTAAAAGGGGAGGAAACACTTTGCTGTCTCTGAATGAAGTCTTTTGAAGCTGTGTGTGGGAACCTAGGCTGTGTGTGCGTCTGTTTACGTTTCTGGACATGAAACGTGTTGGGGAAATGCTCATTTTGACGAGCCTTGCGGAAACACTGTAGACATACGTTGATTCATTTGGTCTGTTGCTAGAATGGCTTTCTGCACTTACAGAAGGATCTCAGCTGGACACCTTTTAGGCATTTATACCAACTACACAGAAGCTGGTAACATAAATAGTAACATAAGTAACGGATGTTGTACCTGAATCCATTTTATAAAATGACAAAACATTCTAATTGATCGTGATCATTTCTAAGTTCATCTTAATGATTTCAGGTGAAAATGGAGTAGGATTTTTCCTCTTTAATATATTATTTTTATTAATATGTCAAATCATATATATTGTCGTTGTTGTTCAGTTGCTAAGTCATGTTCAACTCTTTGCGACCCCATGGACTGCAGTACGTTAGGCTTCCCTGTCCTTCACTATCTCCTGGAGTTTGTTCAGACTCATGTCTATTGTGTCGATGATGCCATCCAACCATCTCATCCTCTATCACTCCCTTCTCCTTTTGCTCTCAATCTTTCCCAGCATCAGGGTCTTTTCCAATGAGTCGGCTCTTCACATCAGGTGGCCTGCTGCTCCGAAGTACTGGAGCTTCAGCTTCAGCATCAGTCCTTCTAATGAATAGTCAGAGTTGATTTTCTTTAGGATTGACCATTTGATCTCCTTGCCATCCAAGGGACTCTCAAGAGACTTCAGCATCCACAGTTTGAAAGCGTCAATTCTTCAGTGCTCAGTCTTTTTTATGGTCCAGCTCTCACATTTGTACCTAACTACTGGAAAAACCGTAGGATCTATATGGACCTTTGTTGGCAAAGTGATGGCTCTGCTTTTTAATACCCTGTCTAGGTTTGTCATAGCTTACCTTCCAAGGAGAAAGAGTCTTTTAATTTCATGACTGCAGTCACCATCTGCAGTGATTTTGGAGCCCAAGAATATATATCATTTAATATAAAATAATATATATTATATATATACATATATAATATATAATATAGAAGTATATATATATTATATATAAATGTATTTATATATTGCCTAAGAAAGTTATTTTTTTCTTAGTGTTTTTGAATTGGGATGATAGTCTACTACCATCAAGAAGGCCTTTTGAAGGAATTCCCTGGTGGTCCAGTGGTTAGGACTCCACACTTCTACTGCAGGGGGGAACAGAGTTCTTTCTGCTTGGTCCCACAAACCATTCAGCATGGCCAAAAAAAAAACCACAAAAAAACCATGCCCTTTGAAAGTCACTCCCTTACAACAAAGGACAGTGATGAGAGGCTGAAAGATTCTACTTGGAGGTTCCATGTAGGGAAAAATGCTACCGTTTATTTTGTCCTTTCTGTCTTTACAGGTAGTGCTTATTTTGTGTGTTTTCAAATATTAGAGATGCTGGCACAGAAGTGTCTGGAATATTGTCTTTTTCTATAGGAATTTTTCTCTATTTGCCTTCTTAAAAATGGGAAGAATCAGTGACAGAGTAAATTATTCCTTTCCTTTAAAAACATTCCCTTTTATTCCCACAAAATATTATATAGTGAATTTCAAAGTACGTAATTATGTCCCTAAAAATGGCAAGAAAATGTCCCTCGGTGATGGAACCCCCTCGGTCTCAGAGGAGAGCACACAAGAGTCCGTTATGGGCACAACGGACAACAGGAAGAGGTTGGGAAGTCATATTTTTGTTTTGAAGACATGAAAGACAACATTAAAGGAAAGTAGGTACACTGGAAAATGGGTTTGTTTCCATGTCTATTTACAGACTCTTTTGAAATCACTCCTGTCTGATTTTGTTAACTAGTCAATGATTTCTGTTTGCTTTCATCTGAACAAAGAAGTTCATTGAGAAAGCTGTGTCTGATTGGCAATCTGATATCATCTGTTTTGGTTTACAAAGTCCTTCTCCAGCTTTGACAGTCATCTTTCACTGAAAACACAGACTTTATTTTTAGAGCAGTTTTAGGTTTACAACAAAACTGAGAAGAAGCTACAGAGTTTTCCCCCTAAATTCCTTGCCTGGACACACGCATAGCCTTACTATTATCAATAACGCCCACCAGAATGGTACACTTGTTACAACTGATTGGCCTACATCATCACATTATTAGCACTCAAAGTTCATAGTTTATATTCAGGTTCACTCTAGGTGTGGTCTACTCTATAAGTTTGGACAAATGTATAAGGACAGGGGAAAAATGAGTGTTAGCTGCTCAGTTGTGTCTGACTCTTTGTGAAGGCCAGGCTTCTCTGTTGGTAGAATTCTCTAGGCAAGAATACTGGAATCGGTAGCCATTTCCTTCTCCAGGGGATTTTCCCGACCCGGGGATCAAATCTGGGTCTCTCGCATTGCAAGCAGATTCTTTATCGTCTGAGCCATCAGGAAAGCCCCTGTTTAAGGACATGTATCTACCATTATAGTATCGTAGAGAACAGTTTCATTGCTCTAAAAACCCCCTGTAAACCCTCTGTACTCTATTAATCCCTCTCTCCTTCCTAACCCCTGGTGACCACTGATGTTTTTACTGTTCCCATAGTTTTGCCTTTTCCAGAATATCATATAGTTGGAATCAATGTAGCCTTTTCAGATTGGCTTTTTTCACTTAGCAATATGCACTTAAAGGGTCCTCTGTATCTTTTCATAGCTTGATAGCTCATTTCTTCTTAGCACTAGATATGTTCCACTGTGTGAATGTGTTAGTTTTTTACCCATTCACCTACTGAAGGACCTCTTGGTTGCTTTCAGATTTTGGCAATTATGAATAAAGCTCCTATAAATGTCTGTGTGCAAGTTTTTGTATGAACATAAGTTTTCAATTTCATTGCGTACTAATGAGTGCAATCACTGTAAGTGTGGGTTTAGTTTTGAAATGTTCATTTTTTGATGACATAGATATGTGAATAGTTGTATTAAATAAGTCGCAGTGGGTTTACCCTTCTGACTTCTATAGTCTCGTCTAGTAGTGTGTGAGATTCATGAGCAGAGAACAAAGTTCTTACTTTAATATGTGGTTATAGTTGAAAGATGACTGGTTGAGACTTCCCTTGTGGTCCAATGGTTGAAAACCCACCTTCCAATGCAGGGGACATAGGTTCAACCCCTAATCAGGGAACTAAGATCTCACATGCCACAACTAGAGAGGCCTGTGCACTGCCAACTGCTGAGCCTACTCTCTCTAGAGCATAAGAGAAGCTTGGGTGCTGAAATTAGAGAAAGACTGTGCACTACAGTGGAGACTCAGGGCAGCCAGAAATTAAAAAAACTAAATTTAAGAAAAGATGACTAGTGATGATCCTCTTTTCCTGACCCTTTCCAGATATAATCTAACAAATACCTCGCTTTCAAGAGCAGCATGTAGGTTGCTCACTGGTTTAACAAAGTGCACTCAGACCCAAGCAGCTCAGGGCAGCTCACTCCTGATTGACAGAACTGTCAGGGGTGGCTGCCGAACGCGTCCTCAGTGGACAAGCCAGCTGTGCTCTGGATGCACAGAGTCTGGTGGGCTAGGAGGAGATGTGGGCTAGGTGTATGTGACAAGTGCATACAAGAAATGTGTGGGGAAGCAAAGATGGAGCAACTCTGCCATAGAATGAACAGAGCAGTAGGGGCCTTCCTGCTACAGTGGCACTTGTTATTCACTGGTAGGAAAACCTTCAACAGCAATATAATTATTGGGTAGCAGTTTTCTTTTTCTTTTTTTGCAGTAGTTATTAACATAATGAATTTTAACAGCTCCTTTAACCCTCAAAAATGTCCCAGTTTGGATAATAATTTATATGAGAACAAGGATACCATCAATAGCATCCCATGTCCCTGGTTTTAGGGTAGGTTTGGCCTATGGAAAGCCCCAGTATGAGATATAAGGCTGCAATATTATTTATAATAAGAAAGATATCTTTGGACCTTCCATCCCTTTCCTAGCACTGCTGCTGCTGCTGCTGCTGTGTCATTTCAGTCGTGTCTGACTCTGTGCGACCCCATAGACAGCAGCCCACCAGGCTCCCCCGTCCCTGGGATTCTCCAGGCAAGAATACTGGAGTGGGTTGCCATTTCCTTCTCCAATGCATGAAGGTGAAAAGCGAAAGTGAAGTCGTTCAGTCGTGCCGGACTCTTAGCGACCCCATGGACTGCAGCCCACCAGGCTCCTCCATCCATCGATTCTCCAGGCAAGAGTACTGGAGTGGGGTGCCATTGCCTTCTCTGAACACATATGCTACTTCTACCCATTTCCCTTGTTCCTTACAGAACTGGTCTAATTGTAAAACAGTATTATACTTAAGAGACCCACCTAGAAACAGGGCTCCTAAAACGCTTGGAATTTTCTAAGTTAGGAGAGTGATAAAAGGTGTCTTCTCTTATGCTAATGAGGTGACTCTTTGACCCCATTTAGAGATGGGGCTGGCTGCCAGTGAAGCCAACCAGCCTCCTGGAAGGAGAGGGGTGCAAGTGGAGACCGAGTTCAGTTGCCAGTGGTCAGTGAATTGCCAGGAGTCATGCCTATGTAAGGAGCCTTCGTGAAAACCCAAATGGCCAGTTTCCGGGTTGATGAACACCTGGAGATTTGAGGAGACTGGTGTATTTGGAGAGGGAATGTTCCCATACCTACCCCTTGGCAGTTCTTCCATCTGGCTGTCCCTGAGTTATATCCTTTCACAACAAACCAGTAGTCTAGTAGGTAAAATGTATATCAGCTTAGTTCAACCCAAAGAGGGAGTCAGCCGAAGCTCCAGTCTATAGCCTGTTGGTCTGAAGCACATGTGATGACCTGGGCTTACAAGTAGCATCTGATGTGGAGGGAGGGGGCAGTCTGTGTGACTGAACCCTTAACACGTGAGATCTGATGTGACCTCCAGGTGGAGAGTGTCAGAGCTGAGTTAAATGGAANTGAAGCACATGTGATGACCTGGGCTTACAAGTAGCATCTGATGTGGAGGGAGGGGGCAGTCTGTGTGACTGAACCCTTAACACGTGAGATCTGATGTGACCTCCAGGTGGAGAGTGTCAGAGCTGAGCTAAATGGAAGGATACTCAGTGGTGTCTGGAGAACTGCTTGGTAATTGATTGCTAAACCCCTCCAAAGGGGAAGGAGTATTTATTTCTGTGGATCCTACAGTTGCCTTGAACTGTCCTTTTACTCAAGGTCATTGCTCTTCTCAAGCAGCTAACTCTGCAGACTTCTCCCCTCTGGGTCCTGTTAACTTCTCTTCGGGGCCTTGAGGTGATCATGGCTCATATAGGGGTACACCCTACTGGTTATTGCACTAACCCTTGTATTTCTCCTCCCTTATGACTTTGTAAATAGTCCCTTTGTAACTGATCCTTCCCCCCATATAATCCTATTTTAAGTGCTTCTTCTATTTCCTAATTGGAGCCCTAATTGGTACACTTCTCTTCCTTTCTTTCTTCTACGAATGTGCACAAAAATTTCATTTCTCCACTTGCTCCCCTCTCTCTGTGGGGCATTATGTAGGGTACAGATGGTAATAAAGTAAAAAGCCTTAAGAACCACTGATGTATCTTTTAATGTCTATCTTAGTCCCAGAAAACTGCATTTCAAAATAGGTCAGTGAATTGTGAGCCTTCTGCGAAATGAAGTTTGTGACACTGCCACATTTTCAACTTCGGCTCATGTTGACAGGTTAGAATTGTTTAGGATTAGGAATATAAGACTTGGGGAGAGCAATGCATTCAGAGAAGGCATGTAAGCCTGTAAAGGCATGAAAGCCTGCAAGCTATAAGATTAAGTGAGAATATGAAAAGTTAGCCACATTTTTGTTTTTAAATTTAGATGGAAGGATTGGAAGGATAATTAGCCATGCCAAGTTTGAAATCATCAGCATCCAGGTAGAAGTGCTTCAACACTTATTTTCTACATAAAACTTGTTAAGTGTATTTTGCACATTAGCCATAAAAGTGAGACTCTGTAGACATACAAGGGCCAACTGAAACTGACATATTACTTTAGAAGTTAGATAACATTTTGACNAAAAAAAGAAAATAGATTTTCTCTGATTATTTTTTCTGATTATATCTTAGAGACTTAAAAATATGGAAAGGTACTCTAGTGCAATGTAAGTGTATATCAACTCAGCAAGCTGACTTATGAAACATGTGAAATAGTACTGTATCTCAGTGCATCCAGTTCTGTGGCTTCATTAGAGCCTGTCAGCATGTGCTGCTGAGCACAGCAGGAACAGTCTGTTACTTGAAAACACTGCCTACAGGGTCTAACAGATCAGACTGAAATCTTCGAGTCTTACATCAGAGAGAGATCTGGCCATGTTTTTAAAAATTTGTGTTGTTTTTGCTGCTGTTCTCTCTAAAATACCATTGTACATGCACAGAAGATTTTTAGTGGCTCATATTATTGACAAACATGATGCAGACATGTCTCTAGGGCCGTTCCTCAAACACGACTTTAAGGTAACCTCCAAATTTATCAATAGGATATGACATCCTTCTTTGTTTTCTTTTTTGTGTTAATCTAAATAAGATCTTAGCTTCCAAAATTCAAGCCATGTACTTTTACTAATGAGGTAGAAAATGGAAGTTTTGTGTGTGGTTTTTTTTTTTTTTTTTTTACAAATTAGAATCTTATTGCACATCAAGCATTTGTAGAGTCTTTATTAAACAAAAGAATTTGGAACTTAAAGCAACCAAAATACAATTACAGCTGTGTTTTCCTTGATAAACATCGAAAGTATTATGTTTGTGTGTAAAATATACATACATGTATATANAGAATCTTATTGCACATCAAGCATTTGTAGAGTCTTTATTAAACAAAAGAATTTGGAACTTAAAGCAACCAAAATACAATTACAGCTGTGTTTTCCTTGATAAACATCGAAAGTATTATGTTTGTGTGTAAAATATACATACATGTATATATTTTAAGGCAATTATTAGAGTATCAAATAGTCTTTTGACTATACTTTGGTGATGCTATGAAATGATTATTTACCATACGATAATGCAAGTGACTGACTTGTTTAAACACTAAGTGCTAAAAACATTTCTGCTTTTCTTGAAATTACATGGGCATGTAAATGACTACACAAACAGACACGACTGGGAGTGAGGATCACAACAAAGTTTTTTAACAAAAACTTTGTAACTAATGGCAGTTATTTTACGAAACAACTGAAAAAATAAACAAGAAAAGAGAAATCTCAGAAGCTGATCAGTCTTTGCCTGTATAGCCTGTTTAGAGCCCTGAGAGCTTGGAAAGGAAGTAAAAGTGAGGCTAATGAGGTTTTGGCTTTTAGACCTGAGCCAGTCCCTTGAGGACACTGTTGGATTAGTTCAAGTGTGGTGAGGGAGGGATAATATGATACACAGAAAAAAAATTTTTTTCATGCTTCCAACAGTCCTACTAAATTGCACAATCCTTCAACAACACTCCTCAAACATTTAGATATGTTCTGGGACAATAATGTTTTGCATACAGAAAGATAATCTCAGAAGGCCTTAAATGTTGTCCTGCTACATGACAGGCTGACAAGTGGGTGGTTTCTAAGGACCAATCATAAGGTGGAGACATAAATGAAGCAGGCTGAGTGAACAATTCTCAGTACATAATTGGCCTTTCATGTGAAGACAAACAGCTGCTAGAACTTTCTGGAAAATTCTATAGAGGTTTAAAAATTCATAGAACAACTTTGGCACTATAACAGATGAAAGTTAGCACTGAATAATCTCTGGGAAAAGACTGCCTTCTTGCATCACATTTTAAAACATGATGTGGTTTATATTTATTCCAAATTCAACTAAGAAAATGGCTCTATCGACCATTCACTCAATATATAATAAAACTTAGTATTACAAGGCAATGCTGCTGCTGCTGCTAAGTCGCTTTAGTCGTGTCCGACTCTGTGCGATCCCATATGAGGAGGGTATTAAAAATTATGAAGTATAATTCCAAATGTCAGTAAATTTGAGATTTAAGAGAGAGAAAAAGACAACCACATGCAAATTTCAGTAACATTCAAGAAAACAAGAGGTAATGTTTGACAGTAAAAAAGTCTAGATCTTTATTTAAGGAAGTCCCACTCCAGTACTCTTGCCTGGAGAATCCCATGGACAGAGGAGCCTGGTGGGCAGCCGCCTACCGGGTCGCACAGAGTCGGACACAACTGAAGCGACTTAGCAGCAGTACACTTAGAGTATTATGTGAGTATCGGTTGCCTGAATGCCTGCTAAGTCACTTCAGTCATGTCCGACTCTTTGTGACCCCGTGGACTGTAGCCCACCAGGCTCCTCTGTCCGTGGGGTTCTCCAGGCAAGAATACTGGAGTGGATTGCTGTGCCCTCCTCCAGGGGATCTTCCTGACCCAGGGATCAAACCTGCATTTCTTATGTCTCTTGGATTGGCAGGCCAGTTCTTTACCACTAGCGCCACCTGGGAAGCCTGAGTATCAGTTGACCTCTACTTATTTTTTGGAATGTGGTATAGCAGAATGCCCAAAGGCTCACATAAAAGTACACATAAGTGTGTATATATCTTGTCATTCAGAACTCAAAAGCCACCCACTGCTTTCCCCAACTTACTAGGTTGGACAAGCAATATTGTGGGCTTCAATAAGTTGGAGCTCCAATATCTTTCCTCCACTAAGCCCACCAAAAGAACCTGACAAATCAAGATATATCTGGGTAGTAAAACAGGTAGAACTAGGATTTCTAGGCATTCCCATCTCAGATTAGCAAGGTTAATGGTTCTCAGACTCAAGTGTACATCAGAATCATCTTCTGGACCCTGCTCCTAGAGTTTTCTCATTCAGTCAGTAGGTCTAGGGTGAGGCTCAAGAATTTATATTTTCTTTAAATGATACCACTGTTGCTGCTCCAGCGGCTGTACTTGGAGAACGGCTGAGCTAGGAGACCACATTGGTTTGATTCTAGTTCTTAAAACAGAATCTGTGGCTGGAGTCTGGTAAATTGATGGAAAGGCTGGCATGAGATGATGCTACAGAATTAGGTGACAACTAGGTTATATAGACTTGTAGTTCATGTTAAGCCCTGACAATCTCTTTGTGGGTTTTAAGGAGATGAGTCATATGATCTGATCTGCAGTTTTCAAAGACCATGATGGCTGCATTGAGGAGAATGTATTGGGAAGAAGAGGATCAGATCTGAGTACTGATAGGTAAGAGGTGATAGCTCAGGGCTGGTGATGAAGATGGGGAAAGTGATCAATTATCACTTACATTTTGGAGGGAGAATCATTAGGAGACACTTGGCAGTGGATTGTTTGTGGGAACATTGGAGGGGGAGATGCCCAAGAAGATGGTCAGCCTTCCACCCCAGGGAGCTGAGAAGATGTAGTAGAGGTAGAGAAAACTGCAAGGGGTATGAGTAGACTCGGTGGTAGTAGGAGTTAATTTCAGTTTTGGACAAGCTCAGTCAGACTCTTTTAAATCCCTGGTTAGAGGAATGTGAAGATCAGAAGAGAGGTCTGGGATGAAATATGAGTTCTGTGGGACCTAAAACTTACAGAGATGGGGCTTCAGAATATGGGGGTGCCACATGGGAAGAGAGTGGGCCTGAACACTGGTATTTAAGGACGAAGTTGAGAAGGAGCCAGCAGAGCGAACTGACAAGGACTGGAAGAGAAGAAAGAGAAAAATCTGCAGTGTGTGATGTCATGGAGGCTTAAAGAAGCAACATTTTTGAAATGAGAGGGGCAGTCTGGAGGTGGAGGTGATGCTGAGGTCAAGAAAGAGAATGAAAATATTCAAGAGAATGAAAATATGGTCACTTGATCCAGCAACAAGGAAGTCAAGGAAGGCTGAAAACCCAGCAGAGGCAGATGTGGACACCTGGTAGGCAAGCTGGATTGAGTGAGCTGAAGGGTGAGAGGGAGGGGAAGAAACAAAGACATTTGCTCACCGAATCACTGATTCAGACATGGATTCATCCAATTAAGTTTTAAACAAATATTATGTGAGCTCTGCCCTGGGGGAAAGAGGAAGGATCAGGTTCCTGCTTTGGAGTGGCTCATTACAGTCTACAGGGGAGACAAAATGGCAAACACCTTCTCTTGTGCCTGTCTTCCCGGACTTTTCTCAAACAAGTATTGCTTTCTGGAGGCATAAGTATCTTCTGATTTCATAGACCCTGCCAGTGATTTTTATGTATGTACATAAAAAAACCAATAATATTGGTACAGATCACTGAGTTGACTAGAAAGGCTGCTAAAGGCTGGAGTTATGTCCTAGAGAAACACGCCCCTCCAGCCTTTGAGATGAACAGAATCATCCCCAGACTGACTCACCTCAACCCAGGTATAGTCTGTTCTATTCACATCTAGGATTCATCCACCAAAACTATGGTTCAGGAGCCCTGGTGGAAAATAAATACTCTCTGAAATAAATAATTTTCTACTGAGTTTTGGGGTTGCTTGGCTTTAGTTATTTTTGACCCTCCACTGTTCTATAGAAGTATGAAATGTTATTAGTACTAATGTAGCATTTATCTGATATATTTTTATTTAAAAATACAATTGTATTTGATTTTTATTTAAAAATCTATTTACATATATTTACTAAAATGTCATGTCTTATTTCTCCAAGAGAACTCTACGGTCCCCCAGGACAGGAGATTTGAATACATTTTCTTTCTTTTCATCCTCCCTAAGCCAGTGTAGTATCTTGCACACAGTAGGTAATGCTTATTGACTGATACACACAGGTATGTGTTCAGGCTTTGTTTNAGAACTCTACGGTCCCCCAGGACAGGAGATTTGAATACATTTTCTTTCTTTTCATCCTCCCTAAGCCAGTGTAGTATCTTGCACACAGTAGGTAATGCTTATTGACTGATACACACAGGTATGTGTTCAGGCTTTGTTTTAAGTAGAAGAGAATGCATTGCTTTCTTATCCAATTATTAAAATCAACACTGATTTTTGCCTTTGGCTGACAGACTTATCTGATACTGAAACAACCTGGCAAAAATCTATTTATGGTGAAACACTAGCAGATTGTGGACACACATTTTAAAAAAACCGATTATTAGATATTTAACTATTATACTTACGAACTTTTGACTGGACACAAAGTCTACCTTACTAAAATACAGGTGGAGGGTATTTGTGCCTCTTTCTCTGCACTACCTTTTTTGAGTAGAATATTGCATATTCTGTGAGCTCCAAGCAAACACTAGTTGTTGTTCAGTTGCTAAGTCATGTCTGACTATTTGCAACCTACACTAGTTATAGGTACAGTAAGTCCCATACATACAAACCTTCAAGTTGTGAACTTTCAAAGATGTGAATGATGAAGAGCTGATGGACTGGAGGGCCCAGAGAAAGGACAAAGAGAGACAAGAGGGAGAAAAGTAACTGAAGAGATTCATGATGCAGGAAATGACAAGGGGATTTTCTTTATTTGAGGAGGTGCTGGTGTTCTTGAGACACGAGATCTGAACATAGAACAGTACAGGAAAGCTGCAGCAGCCATTCAGAATGCAATCCAGGGCTGCTGTGACATCACTGGACTGTTTTTCAAGAGGGTAGATAGAATTGAATCCAGCCAGAAACTAGAACCTGTGCCATCAACATCAGTCAGTCAGTTCAGTTGTTCAGTCATGTCCGACTCTTCGCAACCCCNGCTGCTGTGACATCACTGGACTGTTTTTCAAGAGGGTAGATAGAATTGAATCCAGCCAGAAACTAGAACCTGTGCCATCAACATCAGTCAGTCAGTTCAGTTGTTCAGTCATGTCCGACTCTTCGCGACCCCATGGACTGCAGCATGCTAGGCTTCTCTGTCTATCACCAACTCCTGGAGCTTGCTCAAACCCATGTCCATCAAGTTGGTGATGCCATCCAACCATCTCATCCTCTGGCGTCCCCTTCTCCTCCTGTCTTCAACCATTCCCAGCATGAGGGTCTTTTCCAATGAGTCAGTTCTTCGCATTANTGGAGCTTGCTCAAACCCATGTCCATCAAGTTGGTGATGCCATCCAACCATCTCATCCTCTGGCGTCCCCTTCTCCTCCTGTCTTCAACCATTCCCAGCATGAGGGTCTTTTCCAATGAGTCAGTTCTTCGCATTAGGTGGCCAAAGTATTGGAGTTTCAGCTTCAGTATCAGTCCTTTCAATGAATATTCAGGACTGATTTCCTTTAGGATGGACTGGTTGGATCTCCTTGCAGCCCAAGGGACTCTTAAGAGTCTTCTCCAATACCACAGTTCAAAAGCATCAGTTCTTCACATCAGGTGCAAGTGAAATTGCAGCTTGCCCTCCATCTCCTCCTGTGATGATTCTTCAGCTCTACCACGTCCCACCCCTTCTCCCTCCTTTGGTCAAAAAACTCTTCTTTTCTGTTCTCTTGATGCCAGCCCCTATATGCCAGCTGTCACACTGTACTAGAACAGTAGATGCCAACACATTCAAAGCAGTAACCAGCTAACTTTCTCCAGGTCTTCTTGGCCAGTAGGGACCTTCCTATTGTGTGGCAGCGATGCTTCTCATCACGTTCCCAGGACCCTACATCCTGGTTGTGCGACACCACCTGGAAAGAGGTTATGAGGTGGCCATCTAGCCAGAGGCTCTGATTATAAACATCTGCCTTTCCCCACTTTTTGTCTTTTAAAATTTATTTCTCTCTGCTTAACTCTTCGCCAGACTCTCCGTGCAATAACTGGCTATAAACGGTTATTCTAAAATACTTTCCTTACAGAATGTCCTGATTCTACAAATAGCTTCGCCTTACAGGTATGGTTTGCTCTCTCTGAAAAATGCTTGTGCACTTGAAATTAGGTTAAAATGAACAAAAAGAATAGATATGAAAAAGAAAAAAAAAAAGATAGAGCAAAGAATATGCCCCCAAAAGTTTACAATAAGACTCAAAGATTTAAGAGCCAGTAGAAAAGCTCACTCACTTATCCAAGACTCTTCTAAGCCAGATTCCTCAGGTTATAGGAGTTTGGGTGGCTTCCTAATTTCTGTTACACCAGCTCCCTAGTAACCACTTCTCATGTTATGAGAATTTGTTCTTTGTAAACCTAGGCTAAGGTTTCATAGCCATTCAGTTCAGTTCAGTCACTCAGCTGTGTCCAACTCTTTGCGACCCCATGGACTGCAGCACACCAGGCTTCCCTGTCCAAAACCAACTCCATTAGCCATCTCCTAATGATGGATAGGAGAAAATAGTCTTCTATTAGCTGGCAGTCTCAGTTGATAGGGTTCTTTTTGCTCACAGATCTAGGCTATGAAACGATGGCCTGGGTATACAAGGAACAAGCTAGGAAGCTATATGGATTGATGGCTTCTAAATAAGCCTGAACTTTTACTTTCTTTTTTGACTTTTATTATTTTGCAAGTACAGGCAGACCTCATTTTATTATGCTTGTCTTTAGTACTTTGCAGATACTATTTTTTTTTTTTTAATAATTGGAAGGTTTGTGGTGACTCTGCATTGAGCAAGTCTATCAGCACCATTTTCCCAACAGCACTGATCATTTCATGTCTCTGTGTCACATTTTGGTCACTCTCAAGGTATTTCAAACTTTTTCATTATTATTATGTTAGGTTCATCTGTGATCAGTGATCTTTGATGTTACCTTTCTAATTATTTTTCATTTTTTTAAGTAACAAACTATTTTAAATTAAGGTACATACATTAATTTTTTTAGATGGAATTCTATTGCACATTTAATAGACTATAGCATAGTATAACTTTTATATACACAGGAAAACCAAAAAACCAGTGTGACTCATTTTATTGCAACATTTGCTTTACTGCAGTGGTCTGGAATCGAGCTCACAATATCTCCAAGGCCTGCCTGTACCAGATATAACTATATTTGGTTATAGTTTTCCTTTTATCAATGTGTTGCCTCATCCCATGTGACAGGCAGGTGAGAGATGAGGGGAGCTTACTGAAAACTCCATAAGGTACCCCACATCTAGGTCCTGGCAAGTACATGTAAAGCATGCTTTAGTCTTGTTTTGTTTAGTCACAAAGTTGTGTCCAACTGTTTGCGACCCGATGATCTGTAGCCTACCAGGCTCCTCTGTCCAAGGAATTCCCCAGACAAGAATACTGGAGTGGGTGGCCATTTCCTCCTCCAGGGGCTCTTCCTGACCCAAGGACAGAACCCATGTCCCCTCCATTGGCAGGCAAATTCTTTACCACTGAGCTACCTGGGAAGCCCCAAGCTTTAGTCTTCTCATAAATTATTTACAAACAACAGACGATATCCCCAAGTGACAATTACTTCTGTTGTTGACTCTAATGCTGAAGCATAATTTTTGCTGTGATACAAAAATAAGTTCCCCTTTCAACAATCAAACTGAGGTCTTGTGAGTTTTGGTGAGCTTGTTAAAAGTGCACTTTCTTTGCTCTGTATGTACAAAATAATGGTGGATAGGAGAAAATGTTGTCTTCTCTTAGGTGGCAATTCCAGTTAGTAGGGTTCTTTTTTGCTCATAGATCTAGGTTAGGAAACCACGGCCTAGGTGCACAAAGAACAAATTCTAAGCCTAGTGTATTTTAATAAGTCTGACTCTGTGAAAGCTAGTACTCCAAAGAAAGTTGAGAATAAAGACCATCCAGTTTGAGGAATTCTGAGGATAAGGTATTGCTTTGTTAAAATAGCTATTGCGTGGACGATTAAGAAGTGGGGAGAAATTAATATGCCTGGTTTTGTCATTCAACTACAGTTACTCTAGAATGTCTTCAAATTTAAAATGTTTATGTTCTAACTCAGAAATGATGCAGACAGAAACATCTTCAAATGCTAAACCAAAAAATAAATCTCCAAATGCTAAACCAAAGAATATACCACTTTTGAATAAAAATACAATCTATTTTTTGAAATTTTTAGGATTTTCGTAGCATAAATATTTTTACATACCAAAAAGAATGAAATATTGATATTGGCTTGAACTCAGTCCTTGCTCTTTGTTTTTAAGGAGCTTTAATATTATCCTTCCCTTGCCTTATTACTCTCTGCTAGTCTGTTCCTTGACAAAACGCACTGAGAATGTGAGCACAGGACAATGTGTATAACTTCTGAGTATGAAGACTCAAGCCATGTTCGGTTACGTGCAGCTTCCATAAAATACAACAAAAACTTTCTAAAGTTAAGAATTAGCTTCAGCATTTTTAATGACCTGTAAATCACACATAATAAAATTTTGATTGGCCAGACTATTTTGGAAATGGAACATAACTTGCTTTTTTTCTTAATGTAGCTTTAAATTTAAAAAGGGAAAAGGTTATTTCAACCATTGCTGAAAATCTTTGGAAAGTGGATCAGCATATTTTCTTGCCTTAGCAAATAAAGCATAATTAACACAATGCAATCTTTCTTTAAAGACTTTGGTTCTTACAATGCCTTTAGCTCCTAATCATCTAAGCTGCACACCCCATCCTCTATTTTCAAGAAGTACCTGAGGGTCAGAGAGTGAGCAAAGCATACATAGCATACCCTGGAAGTTTCTTGAAATAGTAAACACAGTATATGTGTATGTATGTATACACATATATACATACATGTGTGTGTATATATATATATATATATATATATGGCTTTACCAGTGGCCCAGTGGTAAAGAATCTGTCTGCAATGCAGAAGACCCAGGTTCAATTCCTGGATTGAGAAGATTCCATGGAGAAGGGAAATATCAATCCACTCTAGTACTCTTGCCTGGAGAATCCCACGGACAGAGAAGTCTGGTGGACTACAGTCCACGGGACTGCAGAGTTGCAACGACACGACTGAGTGACTAACACTTTCACATTCATACATATATATATAATATACACTGTAAATGATCTTTTTGGATTTGCCCTTTGTCTGAGAAGTAAGTTAAAGGTAACTTGATTAACCCATCAATTAACCCAGAAAATTAAGACAGTTTATGTACAACAATACACTTAAGTGTAATGTTTTCTAAATTATCCTGAGTCTCTACTAAAATGGATATATAGGGTGATTCTGTGATTCTGGAATATCCTGTCCAGAAGTTTACAAATATGGAATCTCTATCCTCCCTGAAGACAGGGAAATGGATTAAATCACCTCTCTGGAATTTCTATAGCACTCTGAGTCTAGAAAGTTAAGTAAAATTTAAGGAAAAACAATTATTTAAGTAAAATTTAAGTAAAATAACTATAACTTTTTTAAAAAGATGATATTATTTTCCTACAGGGCTTATTACTTTTCATATAATTAAAAAATTTTTTTTGGTTGTCTTATTACTAAAATGCATGTAAAATTCTTGCAAAATATCATTTCCATACCAATAATGAATGAGTTTTTCTTTAAGATATAGAATAAAAATTTTCTAAGACTCAAACTGCTCAAGGGAGAATTTAAAAATGGCTCTCCAATTTACTACTAGAGTGTCCGTCATGTCTTCTCATTGAAAATAGGACATAAAAAAAAGGACTTTATTTAGAATATATAAAACAAAATGCCCAGCAACCCAAACTCAACATGAGTTCCTAAAAGGTTCAGAATGCCTCCTCCTCCTTCATTACCTAACATTTATTTGTCAGATATCTATAAGCATGTTCTTTTTCTTAAGGTCTGCAACAGAGTAGGACTCTCACCATAAGATCTTACCAAAGCCAGAGTTAGTCAGACACAAAGCATTTTTCGAGCATCCTCCCTGTGTTCCAGGCACTGCTCTAGTACTGGAAACGGTGACAAACAGAACCAGAAAAGCCTTTCCTCTCAGGAAGCTAACACTGCAGGAAGGGAGACTGACTGAAAACATCAAAACAGAAAGCTAATGTCGTATTCGGGTAAACATGAGGAAGAGGATAAAATGAGATGAGGCCATGTGGTTCTGAGTGACCTGGGCTGGGAGAGGAGATGGAAGGTGGCTGAAGTCAGGGAAGTCCACTCTATAGAGGTGGAATTAGAATTGCAAGCTGAGCAATGAGGAGATACAGGGAAGCAGCAGGAGCTGCTGGTGCAAAGTGCTTGGGACAGAAAGGAGCCTGGTTTGCTCTTAGTTCAGAGACCAGGCTAGAGCTGGTGCAGCAGACTGAAAGATGGGAGAGAACAGAGGAAGAAAAGGTCAGAGAGCAGGGCACAGGCCAGACCTGTGAGTTCTTGTAGGAGAGTTATGCTGGCTGTAGGGGAAAGCAGCTGGGAGGGTTTAAGCAGGAAGAGTAGCTTGATCCGATTCATGGTTAGAAAGAATACCTCATGCCCTGGATCCACTGTGGGGTGGAGGGAAGGCAGGGGACCAGCTGGGGTTCTGAGAAACACTGGAAACTTGAGTTAGGACTTGGGAGACAAAGATCAGTTGTCTCTGGCCAAGGATAAGAAAAGGGGAAGATAACAGAATATTTTTGTTAGGGAAGTGGGCAGGAACTTCCTGAGACATGGACTGGATGGGTCATTTGAAGGATACAGAAGAATCAGAGATTGCTTCTAGGTATTTGGGTTGGATATTGACAGGAAACCTGGGTGTGTGGAGAAGAAACCAATTGTCCTACTTTGGCATGTTAAGCATGCGATGCTTGTTAGATATCCAAGTGGAGATAGGTCATAATTACAGCTATGCATTATCATTGCTGGCTATGCTCCACACACTGTTCTAAGCCCTTTCAGGCACAATAGGTAATTTAGTTCTGACAGTGATAAATGCAAGGAGAGGCTACTTTTACAACTGCTAAGGTTAAAATAAGTGTCATAGTCTGAACTAGTCCACAAAAAACCTGGCTTGAGACTTGAGCTGGTTATCACTGTGCTGAACTGAAGGAAGAGAGAAAAGGCTTATAGGAGAGATCTATATATCACATTTACATTTTAGAGTCATCAGCCTACAAGGCATCTTTAAAACCAGGGGGTAGGCTGAGATCTCCCAAAGAAAAGGGGTAGATGGAGATGAAAAGATGACTGGAGATAGTGTCTTGGGGCTTTCAACAGTTGGGAAGGAAGACCAAAGGAATATGAGACATTGCAACTAGTGTGATTGGAAGAAATCAGACAAATGGAAAGAAAATCTGTCTAAAGTTCAGTTCAGTTCAGTCACTCAGTCGTGTCCGACTCTTTGCGACCCCATGAATCACAGCACGCCTGGCCTCTCTGTCCATCACCAACTTCTGGAGTTCACTCAGACTCATGGCCATCGAGTCAGTGATGCCATCCACCCATCCCATCCTCTGTCGTCCCCTTCCTGTCCCCAATCCCTCCCAGCATCAGGGTCTTTTCCAATGAGTCAACTCTTCGCATGAGGTGGCCAAAGTACTGGAGTTTCAGCTTTAGCGTCATTCCTTCTAAAGAAATCCCAGGGCTGATCTCCTTTAGAATGGACTGGTTGGATCTCCTTGCAGTCCAAGGGACTCTCAGGAGTCTTCTCCAACACCACAGTTCAAAAGCATCAATTCTTCAGTGCTCACTGGTGTTCAAATATAAAACTTTAAAAAATATATCATTTTTAGAGAGGACACATGAGTCCAACATTTTTTCTCTATGGAACTTTAATATTTTTAGAGAAAACCATATAAGCACATAAGAAATTCTTTTCCAGATAACTTCATTTATCCTATCAAGTCATGAGACTTTTTGAGGTAGAAGACAATTAATGAAGAGTTATCAGAACCCTGACTGAATTTCTCAGAGCATATCTGAAACTAACATCCTAAATTTCCCTCATGTTAAAGTCATTCCATGGTCAAGTTGATGAAAATCCTTATTTTTCATAATAGGCCTTCAAGTAGTATAATATATATCACATATTCTGCATTAGAGATAACACTAATAACAAACCAAACACTCAAGCCAAATCTAGATCTATTGTTCCATAAAACCACAGCACCAGTTCACTTATCCACACTACATAAAGACTGCCATGGTGCATGACAAAATGAACAAGCAAAATTAATCAATTATTGTTCACTGGACCTATACTGATATGTGTATAATTAAGATTTCATTAATTTCAAAACAATCTGATTTTCTGACAAGACCATAGGTTTCCATAAATAACTGTTTTATAAGTTATGGAAAAAAAATTACTTTTTGTTTATGAAGGTACATTTTACTGTTTATTGTACTTGAATTATAGCTGAAGAAGGAAAAGATATGATATTCAGAATCTTTCCAAAAACTGGAAAGGATGCANATAAATAACTGTTTTATAAGTTATGGAAAAAAAATTACTTTTTGTTTATGAAGGTACATTTTACTGTTTATTGTACTTGAATTATAGCTGAAGAAGGAAAAGATATGATATTCAGAATCTTTCCAAAAACTGGAAAGGATGCATATTTCCAAGGGCTCATCTTTCTTTCTAAAATATTATTGAGATTTTTTTTTTCTTCCAAGTCTTATGATAGGAGCTAGAGATCATTCATCTCAACCTACAAAACATAAGCCATTATCTGCTAAAATCTAGGAAAACAAAACCTCTAATAAAATTTACTTTTCTAACAATTATACAGTCCTAAGATGAAGTTGCTTGATTACAAGATAATATTATTTATTATTGAGACTGGAGGTTGAATTACAATGCATAAATTACAACACATCAATATGTGTTATATTTGCTCAGTTATTTTAATATTTCAGACTAGCAAATATAACAATTCTAGGAGAAATTTTTTAACCTTCAGAAGGAGAAGTCCTATTTTTCAATGTAAGAGATTAGCTTCTGCTTTGAAGTATACAGCTACTGAGACTTTACAAAGAAAAAGCAGTCAGGATTAAGCAATCAGATTACTATACAGAGCTAAGCCATGTGTTCTCCTGTGGGGAGCTGCTGTGTGGTTAGAGTTGGACTTATCAGAGACTGAGCTTGAATATGAACTCTATCACTTATTAGCCACATGCTCTTGGCTTTAATCTCATCTTTTTTATCTATGAAATAAGAATAACTACAGTATTTGCAGCGTTGTTGTGATGATAAACAAAAATTTTTGAAAGCACTATGCAATATGTACCCAAATAAAAACTGATATTACTACTACATGACACTAATCGTACCTCAGAAGACAAAAACCAAAACATTATGACAGGAGTGTGTGTGTGCTAAGTTGCTTCAGTTGTGTCCGACTCTTTGCGGCCCTATGGACCATAGTCTGCTAGGCTCCTCTGTCCATGGGATTCTCCAGGCAAGAATATTGGAGTGGGTTGCCATGTCTTCCTCCAGGGGATCTTCCCAAACCATGCATTGAACACGTCTCCTGCATTGGCAGGTAGGTTCTTTACTACTAGCACCACCTGGGAAGCCCTAAAACAGGAGTAAAATTTGTGATTTTTTTCTAATATATTTTAGATAGATAAGTCATTGAATAGAAGCGAATGATTTCCTAAACAATCAGCTAAAGGAGGAAAAACGGAATATATAAACTAAGTGTAAAAGAATCAATTGTTTCTGGCTAAAGGTGGAAGGGAAAGTATAATTTCCTTCCTGGATGAAAACAAAGAAACATAACGGAGAGCTTTTTAAACACTTCCTTGACAATACCTTTACTGTAGAAATGAATTTAAGAATAGCATAAGAGAATTTAATTTCTTTATATTTCTGCTATTCTAAAATCTTTATTATATAACACATATAAGATTTATATGAAAAAGTATAGTAAATGGATATTATTTACCAGGAGAAATATCAATAACCTCAGATACACAGATGACATCACCCTTATGGCAGAAACCCAAAAAGAACTAAGGAGTCTCTTGATGAAAGTAAAAGAAGAGAGTGAAAAAGTTAGCTTAAAACTCAACATTCAGAACACTAAGCTCATAGCATCTGGTCCCATCACTTCATGGCAAACAAATAGGGAAACAATGGAAACAGTAACAGGCTTTATTTTGGGGGGCTCCAAAATCACTGCAGATGGTGATGTCAGCCTCGAAATTAAGAGATGCTTGCTCCTTGGAAGACAAGCTATGACCAACCTAGACAGCATATTAAAAAGCAGAGACATTACTTTGCCGACAAAGGTCCATCTAGTCAAAGCCATGGTTTTTCCAGTAGTCATATATGGATGTGAGAGCTGGACTATAAAGAAAGCTGAGCACTGAAGAATTGATGCTTTTGAACTGTGGTGTTGGAGAAGACTCTTTGAGCATCCTTTGGACTACAAGGAGATCCAACCAGCCCATCCTAAAGGAAATCAGTCCTGAACATTCATTGAAAGGACTGATGCTGAAGCTGAAACCCCAATACTTTGGCCATCTGATGCGAAGAACTGACTCATCTGAAAAGACCCTGATGCTGGGAAAGATTGAAGGTGGGAGGAGAAGAGAATGACAGAGGATGAGACGGTAGGATGGAATCACCGATGCGAAGGACACGAGCTTACTCTTGAATTTGGGAGGAGAAGGGAATGACAGAGGATGAGATGGTGGAATGGAATCACCGATGCGATGGACATGAGCTTGAGTAAGCTCCAGGAGGTGGTGTGGACAAGGAAGTCCGGCATGCTGCAGTCCATGGGGTTGCAGACTCGGATGTGACTGAGCAACTGAAGTGAACTGATTCTTTTCATAACCTGTACTGGATACTTGCAATATGGTTTTGTGAGTTCAAGTAAAAGGTACTTTGAGGAGGCTTCCCAGGTGGCACAGTGGTTAAGAACCTGCCTGCCGATGCAGGAGACACAGAAGACATGGGTTTGTTCCCTGGACTGGAAGATCGCCGGAGTAGGAAGTGGCAACCCCCATCAGTATTCTTGCCTGGAAAATTCCGTGGACGGAGGAGCCTGGCGGGCTATAGTCTGTGGGGTTGCACAGAGTCAGAGCAAGCAAGCAAAAGATACTTCTGATTGAATTAGTATTATTTTTAAATTAGATTACTCATTATCTGCCTCATTTGAGAATAATTAACCTCATTGGTAATTTAGAATGAATTCACTCATAGTTACATAAAATAAATGGTCCAATATATTCAAAGGTTATGATGAAGAGTAATAATATATTCTAGGAAATTTGCATTTTGTCATCAGTTTTAATGCCTTGATTTGATTTGACAATCATATTAGCATCGCCGATTATAAACAAAAAACTAGGAGGTAGATTCTGGTGTCTTGTCATGTTGTTCAACTTTACTACATGAGAGAATTTAGGAGGATAAGACAAACTCAAAAAACTGAATT
The DNA here is from genome assembly GCA_006410875.1 of Neotragus pygmaeus. Classification (NCBI taxonomy): domain Eukaryota; kingdom Metazoa; phylum Chordata; class Mammalia; order Artiodactyla; family Bovidae; genus Neotragus; species Neotragus pygmaeus. The sequence continues at coordinate 290,883 of SJYV01006970.1, forward strand.
TCCAATATTATATATATATATATATATATATATTATGCTATGTATATATACATAATTAAACCTACAATGCACTTTTCCCATAAATTTGGTAAATAAGACTAGGAAGCATAACATCACTACTGAACTTTAACAGAGACAGATTCACGACAATAAAAAAAAACTTAATATAATATTCACTAAATTACTGAATCAAGCAAGAGTCTCTTATGGAAGAGGTAAGTCCCTTTCTTCTGCTCACCCCTTTCTATATTTTGCTGTAGCTCTGTGCCCACATCACAGTTCAGTCAGTCAGTTCAGTTGCTCAGTCATGTCCAACTCTTTACGACCCCATGGTACGCCAGGCCTCCTCGTCCATCACCAACTCCCAGAGTTCACTCAGACTAACGTCAATCAAATCAGTGATGCCATCCAGCCATCTCATCCTCTGTTGTCCCCTTCTCCTCCTGCCCCCAGTCCCTCCCAGCATCAGAGTCTTTTCCAATGAGTCATCTCTTCGCATGAGGTGGCCAAAGTACTGGAGTTTCAGCTTTAGCATCATTCCTTCCAAAGAAATCNTTTAAAATCATTCTTCTGACTTGACACAGGGTAGAGATGTGCTGTCATTACTTCACTCTTCTTAAATAAAAAGAAAAGAAGGTTTTCACTGCCAGAAAATTTTCTTAAGGATGAGAGATTATGTCTGATTCAAGTTTAAAAGTCTATTTCTACAAAAGTAAATCTGTAAGCACGTAAAGCAGGTTTTTTAACCTGGGGCCCCTCATTTTTGAACTCCTAAAATTGTGCACCAAATTTATTTTTGCATGTGTATATTTACTTCAGAAAACAATCCCCCAGCTTTCATTAAATATATACAAGAATTGTGATTCTTTCCAAATTAAGAATTATTGGTATAGAAAGTTCATAACAATGAAATGGTTTATGATGTGCTATATTTGTGGCTCAATGGTTCATATTTATTTCTTCCTTCTTTGCTTTTCTACTCATTTGGCAAATATTGATTGAATGTCTACTATGTGCTTAGAGCAGCAGGAATACAGCTGTGATTAAAGCATATAAAATATCTGTTGTTCTCACTGGACTTATATTCTAGAGGGAAACAGATGAAAAATAATTAATAAAATACAATATAAAATCAGGTAGCAACAAGGGTTATGAAACAAAAGCAGAGCCCAGAAGTCAAGCATGACAGGGTAAGGGAAACCAGGGGTTCAGGGAAGCCTCTCTGGTGAGGTGTCCTCAGAGCACAGACCTCAGAAGAAAGGTAGGAGAAAGCCATTCACAAAACTGGTGAAGAGCATTCCAGGAACTCTTTTTAGCTAGAAATCATCTTCATTTTTTGTGCTGACTTTTCTTATGCCTACGGAAGAAAAGCTATGACAAACCTAAAGAAGTGAAAGAAAGAAAGTGAAGTTGCTCAGTCGTGTCCAACTCTGATCCTGTGGACACCAGGTTCCTCCGTCCATGGGATTTTCTAGGTAAGAGTACTGGAGTGGGTTGCCATTTCCTTCTCCAATGACAAACCTAAACAGCATATTAAAAAGCAGAGAAATCATTTTGCTGACAAAGATCTGTAGAGTCAAAGCTATGTTTTTTTCCAATAGTCATGTATGGATGTGAGAGTTGGACCATAAAGAAAGCTGAGCACCAAAGAACTGATGTTTTTGAACTGTGGTGTTGGAAAAGACTCTTGAGAGTCTCTTGGACAGCAAGGAGATCAAATCAGTCAATCCTAAAGGAAATCAACCCTGAATATTCATCAGAATGACTGATGCTGAAGCTCCAATACTTTGGCCACCTGATGCAAAGAGTTGACTCATTGAAAAAGACCCTGATGCTGGGAAAGATTCAAGGCAAGAGGAGAAGCGGGCATCAGAGGATGAGATAGTTGGATGGCATCACTGACTCAGTAGACATGAGTTTGAGCAAACTCTGGAAGATAATGAAGGACAGGAAAGCCTAGGGTACTGCAGTTCATGGAGTTGCAAAGAGTTGGACATGACTGAGTGGCTGAACAACAACAGTCCTGCTTACCTTTTGTTGCTCCTTTTTTTGACTGTTTTCTTTCACAGGCCCAATGTCTGTAGATTTGGGCTATTTCCTCTCTTGTGAGACGAGGGTGTTCGACCAGCTGATTCCTTAATATGCTACCATACTGTGCCGCCTGTTGTTGTTTTACTGTCTTTATAAACCTCACATTTCAGAGTTCTCCCAAATTTGGTGACAATTTGGCCAAAGTCACACTTCCTGGGTGACTCAGTGGTAAGGAATCTGCTTGCCAACGTAGGAGATGAGGGTTCGATTCCCTGAGTTAGGAAGATACCCTGGAGAAGGAAATGGTAACCCACTCTAGTATTCTTACCTGGGAAATTCTATGGACAGAAAGGCCTGGTGGGCTACAGTCCATGGGATTGCAGAGTCAGACATGATTGAGTAAACAAGAAAAAGATACTTCTGATTCAATCAGGAGTATTTTCAAATTAAATTACTCATTATCTGCCTCATTTGAGAATAACGACATGACTGACTAAAACAACAATAACAGTACATTCCACAATTAATTCACCAAAGATTCACAAAGAAATAAAATGTATGTCCTCACCTCTAAAGAGCTTGAAATCTGGCAGCAATAAACTTCCCGGAAAATTTAACTGTGCTCTATGCCTGCATCTAATTGTAGAGAATTATTCTTATTCCTCAGGGTAGTTTTACCGGCACCTAAGCCTGTCTGAAATTCCTCACGTTGTGGCACCCAAACCAGCGATCCCTCAAGCTCAAGGATGTCCAGAATCAGTATTGCTCCTTTGAACCTCATGTTGGGGAAAACAGGTGTTTGGTAGGGTTGGAGTAAAAAGAATGGATGCAGATTCACATTTCAGCAAAATTACTCTTTTTCCTGTTGAACCAATTTCTCTAGCCTGGAATCACAACATTAAAAAAAAAAAAAAAGAACCAGTGACAAACAAAAAACAGAAAAGAAAGGAAAGCAAAAGAAAGCCCTCAAGAAATTGTACAGCTTGATGTATGCCACTGTATGCAACAGAATCACTGGGAATTGTCCTGTCTACTGTCTTCCACAAAACTGAGACCAGTTCACAGACTAGAATGAAGCTGGTGGGTGGACCTGTAATGGAGCCCATGAGTGTCACTCACACTCTGGGTGTGGGCGTGTGCTGTGCCTTTAGCTTAGAGCAGACGTTGAAACTTCTGCAGGTTCTTACACTCCAGGGTGCATAGGGATACCCCAAAGGGCTTCTTGAAATACAGGTTACTGGCTCCAAGCATAGTTTTCTGAGGACTGAAAGCTTTTATTTCTAAGAGTTCCAGGTGGTGCTGATGCTACTAGACCACACTTTGAGAATTCCCAAATAGTTCCTGATTAGAGAAATGCCACTGGGCTGCTGAGGGTATCCCACAGTTGGAATGTCATAAGGAATCCTAGCAGAAGGCCTTAAAACAGGGCAGCCAGGGTGTGACTCCAGTAAGAGGAACTGGCAGGCTCATGCTCCTGGTATGCAGCTGCTGAGATGCAAGATTCTTTTCAGACACTGTGCAGCTCTTAAGTTGGTGCCCCAGGGAAGGATAGGCCCCATCAAAGCCAGCTGAGAGCAGACTGATTGCATCTGTACCCAAAGTGTGAGGGGCCAGAAAGTCTTCCATCAAATTCTCTAATCACACATGAATATGAAATCAGCTGAACAATCTTTCAGTAAGTAAAATAGTACTGTTCACCATTCTATAAGCCAGGCAGTGATACACTTGGCCAGTCTGAATTAAAGAGTTTATTTGCTTTCACTTCCAAACTAAATGAATTCCAAACTAAAAAGCATTTCTGATCTTGAAGAATCTAAATATGATTGATGAGCTATGACAAAATTAAAGCAAAATCCTACCTCTTCCTATGTGTAAAAAATGTAAGTAATCTACAACAGGTAATAAGACCTTTCCCGTTTACAAACTACTTGATGATTCTGCTAAGAAACTATAACTTTATATTTCAGGGAAAAATGTTTAAAAACACATAGGAAATTTGGAGGGAACTCCGGAAAATTATATATGATTAAAGTAGCAAGTCAGTAAGGGAACTGTTCAGTTCAGTATATTCAATATTTTTGTAACAACCTATAAGGGAAAAGAATCTGAAAAAACAGATATGTATGTATGTGTATATGCAGGCTTTCCCAGTGGCTCAGTGGTAAAGAATCTGCCTGCAATGCAGGAGATGCTGGTTCCATCCCTGGGTCAGGAAGATCCTCTGGAGAAGGAAATGGCAACCCACTCCAGTATTCTTGCCTGGAAAAATACTAACCCATGGGGTTGTAAAAGAGCCAGACATGATTGAACGACTAAATAACAACATGTACGCAAAACTGAATCACTTTGCAGTACACCTGAAACTAATACAACATTTAAATCTACAACTCTTCAATTAAAAAAATAAGATAAATAATAGCAAGAAAAGTAAACAGTTTGGTCAAGCAAGAAATATGTGACAGTTACTTTTATTGGCTGGTCTATGATCCCAATTGTTCAAACACAAATCTTGATATTTTGTACAGGCATTTTTCAGACGTGATTAACGTTAAATCATAATGTGGGGGGCAGGGGTGGGGTTCATTCAATCAGTTTAAGGTCTTTAGAGCAAAGACTGAACTTTCCCAAAGAAGAAATTCTGCTGCAACTCTGTAACACAGAAACCTAACCTAACTTTCCAACCTGCTGCTCTGTGGAATTTGCACTTAAGATTATAATACCAAATTTTTCCTGAATTTCCATCCTCCTGGCCAACTGTATAGATTTTGGATTTGTCAGACTTCAGCATCAAATGAGTCAATCTTTAGAATAAATCTCTCTGCCTCTGTCTTTGCCTGTGTCTGTCTCAGTGTCTGCATTTCTCTCTCTTCCTCATTTTATATCCATGTACCTACCTACCTGTCTATTTAATCTCCTGTTGATTCTATTTTTCTGAACAGTAACACAGTGTATATCAAAGACAAGACAAAACTAATCAGACTGGAGTTGTTGGACCTCAAACTGCTTTTAATGTGACTATGGTGAATGCCACAATAATTTTTTACTTTGAATACTTGAAGGTGTACTTAATTTTTCTCTTAATCTCCATTGCCTCCACCCTTTGCCCATCAAAAAGCAGAGATACACATTGACTATTACTACTGATACTTTTGTGAAACAGGTTAACCTGTCCTTTCTATAATTTCATTTGCTTTAAAGATGTCAAGAGGGATAGATTTATGATCCTCAGTGATTTGATCAAATTGAGAGATTGGATCGTCCAGCTTTTATGCCTTCTCCAGTTAGTTCATGTCCTTTGCAGCCTTACATGTAGCTACAACAAGTCATTATTCTGGCCAGAAACTGATGGCTCATTGCCTGAGACAGGAACATCACGTACAAGGCTGCTGTCTTGCACAACGCCTGGGATTGTGCAATGTGGTGTCCCAAATCAATTATGATCACTGAATGGAAAAAAAGTACTTAAACTACATGTCTCTGTACATTTAGAGCTAAAATGTGCTCAAACAAAAGTTATAAGATGGAGAATGTTGCCTATTCTGTTCAAGGCACTACACTAAGTAATTAGATATATAATCCTATTTATTTTTTAACATGCCTATGAAACAAATGATGTTGTTGATGATGTTCTGGGTAAGAAAAAGAAGATCAGAGATATTAATGACATCTTAACGTTAAACTCTTAGTAAATGAAGGGACATGAATTTAAGTCATATCTGATTCCAAAGCCTGGACTCTAGGAAAATGAGACTTTTGCCTGGACTCTAGGAAAATTAGACTTTTACATAGTTTCAATGTTTTTATAGATACACCATCTTGATTTTTCTCAGAGAGGCACCCTTTCTAGACATTGATCTGAAAATAAATCTACAGCAGGTGAATCTAAGTCAACATTGCGTATCATTCTAAGTTATTCAGGGACCCAAATTTGAAACACTTATGTATTTAAGTTTCTGGAATGGCAGCACAAAATGGTCCAAGCCATCAAGATGCTTGGTTAGTACCATTTTCTTTGGAAATGTGGTGAGGGTTTCTCAGAATCTTGGGATTTGTTTTGCTTTGATATTTTCTGAATCTTTATATCCTCTAAACCACACATTCACTTGCTCATTTATTTTTTAATTTAACACTTACTGAGTCCTTATTATATCCAAACTCTATTTTAAACTAAGGAAAGTATGAAGATGAATTAGCTATAGGTTCTCCTTTAATAGTGCTTTCAATCTGAGAAGTTCTAGTAAGTGAGAGGAGGACAGAGCACAGAGTGACAAGTGGGTTTACTGATGTTAGTGACAACATTTGCAGCATTTTCAGTAAAGCAGTTCTTGCAAAAGGGAGGTTGAACTGATTATGGATGAAACAATGCATGAGGTTACCCACACTGTTCCTCTATAGCCCTCACTATAAAGACCATCATCATGATAATACAAGCCAGATTGCTCTATTAGGACAATAAGTATAGATAAAAATCATCTGGGTTGATTTTTTTTTTTCCTTGTGGCTAGAAACAGAGAAGGAAGTAATAACCATAAAAGTGGATTTCACTTTGTAATTAGATATAATTTGTGTGTGGTGTGAAAGGAATAAAGTCTAACCGTGTACACATTTAACCAAGTAAGTTTAAGTCAGTTCAGTTCAGTTCAATTGCTCAGTCATGTCCAACTGTCTGTGACCCCATGAATCACAGCACGCCAGGCCTCCCTGTCCATCACCAACTCCCAGAGTTCACTCAAAGTCATGTCCATTGAGCCGGTGATGCCATCCAGCCAATTCATCCTCTGTCGTCCCCTTTTCCTCCTGCCCCCAATCCCTCCCAGCATCAGGGTCTTTTCCAATGAGTCAACTCTTTGCATGAGGTGGCCAAAGTATTGGAGTTTCAGCTTCAACATCAGTCCTTCCAATGAACACCCAGGACTGATCTCCTTTAGGATGGACTGGTTGGACCTTCTTGCAGTCCAAAGGACTCTCAAGAGTCTTCTCCAACACCACAGTTCAAAAGCATCAATTCTTCAGTGCTCAGCTTTCTTTACAGTCCAACTCTCACATCCATACATGACCACAGGAAAAACCATAGCCTTGACCAGACGGACCTTTGTTGGCAAAGTAATGTCTCTGCTTTTGAATATGCTATCTAGGTTGGTCATAACTTTCCTTCCAAGGAGTAAGCATCTTCTAATTTCATGGCTGCAATCAACATCTGCAGTGGTTTAAGTTTAGTCAACTTCTAACTATTTATTTCGCCAAACTGGATAACAGAAGGAAAATGAGAAATGATGAAAAAGTGACTCCAGTAGATTGAAAATTAAATGAATCTATAATTCCAGAACAGTGAAGTGGGACAGGAATTTAGAGCTCCCTACAGAAGTTGGTATAATTACAAACAAATCAAGAATTAAAAAGATAGTTGATCTCAGTTTCCCTAGAATAAAAACAGGAAGTAACGACTGCAGAGAAAATAAAGGAAATGAAACTGTTTGAAGTAGGGGTTAAAGGCTATCTCTCGGGAATGAGAGTGAGGAAGGGAAGGAGTCAGCAGATGACTCAAAGGTGAAACCTCTGGGAAGAGATAATTGACTTATGTGGTTGATGGAGGGTTTACTGAAGTAATTTCTCATTCACAGTGTCAAACTCAGCAATGAATTTGGGTAAAAAGATAAAGCTTTCATTTTAACCTAGAAAAGGATGACTTCATAAACCTTTGATGATGTTGTTTAAGATGTTTATAAATACTATAAAGCTATTCACTTATCGAGCTGTGCATCATGTGGGATCTTCATTCACAAACCAGGGATTGAACCCTTACCCCCTGCATTGGAAGCACAGAGTCTTAACCACTGAACCAATAGGGAAGTAACATTCTTGTTTGTTATTGGGAAGCTCTGCTCTGTGCATCTGACATATCATGTTACACAGGGTTGGTACCTTCTATACATTATGAAATTATTTCACAAGAGTCTGACATGCGAAAAAATATTCTGAAAATATGTCCTGAGTGGCACTTTGGGCTTACACAATGGTATCCTTGTAGGATATATGTCATCTGTCTCTAAAGCTTGGGTAAAAGTTAAGTACATGTTTTTTTTAATGTAGAGATTCAAAACAGTATTAAAAGAGGCTCTTTCCCTTCAGCTAAATTTTTGAACCATATTTCAGTTCTACTGGGTTTGAGGGAAGTAAAATTGTTCACAATTATAATTTAAGATTTTTCAGTTAGCAGCAGGAATGAAACATAGACTAATTTGAATTTGCAAGTAAGTTGTAGTCTATATGTTCACTTTCAAGTCTGTTCTTTGGAATTTTGAAATCATCTTTTTGTAGACCAAAAGAAATAAACAAAGAACCCGACCTGACATGGTAGCCTAGACTGTGAAATCTGCTCATTAAATCTCTTTAGACCATCATGCACCTAAAATTTAACTGTTGTTCTTTTTCTTTGTAACATAAGCCACAGGTAGAAGACCCTAACGACAGGGTGCATAGTTCCTCTAAAGTATGGACTCACTGACCTTCCTCTTGTCCAGGCAAGTGTGTTTTTAGGAGGAAGGTGACAGAGAAGCTGGATGGCCTTGCCAAGGTAAACCCCAAGACACCCTCTTTTTATCTCACAGCCCCTAGCACTGGTTCTCTTGTTTCCCTTTCCAGGCACAGTAGATACTTCCTGACAACGTTTTATCTCTTCTTGGGTTCAGTTCAGTTCAGTTCAGTTGCTCAGTAATGTCCGACTCTTTGCAACCCTATGAATCGCAGCACACCAGGCCTCCCTGTCCATCACCAACTCCCAGAGTTTACCCAAACTCATGTCCATCGAGACAGTGATGCCATCCAGCTATCTCATTCTCTGTCGTCCCCTTTTCCTCCTGCCCCCAATCCCTCCCAGCATCAGGGTCTTTTCCAATGAGTCAACTCTTCGCATGAGGTGGCCAAAGTACTGGAGTTTCAGCTTCAGCATCAGTCCTTCCAATGAATACCCAGGACTGATCTCCTTTAGGATGGACTGGTTGTATCTCCTTGCAGACCAAGGGACTCTCAAGAGTCTTCTCCAACACCACAGTTCAAAAGCATCAATGCTTCGGCGCTTAGCTTTCTTTATAGTCCAACTCTCATATCCATACATGATCACTGGATAAACCATAGCCTTGACGAGATGGACCTTTGTTGGCAAAGTAATGTCTCTGCTTTTTAATATGCTGTGTAGGTTGGTCATAACTTTCCTTCCAAGGAGTAAGTGTCTTTTAATTTCATGGCTGCGCTCACCATCTGCAGTGATTTTGGAACCCCCAAAAATAAAAGTCTGGGTTCAGAAGTACCTAAAACTAGAATACATGGCTTTTGGTAATTTTCCCAGGTAGCGCTAGTGGTAAAGGACCTGCCTGCCAATCCAGGAGATGTAAGAGACACAGGTTCAGTCCCAGAGTCGAGAAGATCCCCTGGAGAAGGAACTGGTGACCTACTCCAGTATTCTTGTCTGGAGAATCCCATGGACTGAGGAGCCTGGAGGGCTATGGTCCATAGGGTTGCAAAGAGTCGGACACGACTGAAGCAACTTAGTCTGAATGAATGTTTTAGAAAATAAAGTGAGAAAAAAACTACTAAATGAATCTATTTGTGAAAAAAGAACATTACATTTTGGTGATAGCAATGATGAAGAAAGCTTTATCTACATTTCTGAGGAAAATCAGAATCAGATAGTCCCAAGTGTGTCCTCATGGGAGCTTGAGGATGGGCTCGCTCTCTGAGGCCAAAGCCTGCAGTGTGGGCGCGGAGGCACAAGAAGGTGCGGACCTGGGAATTTAATCTCTTTTCTGTAATATACACTCATTCTGGACCACCCTTTGTGTGCAGATTTAACCCTCAGTTAAACTGGTTTAATGGTTAGAGACAGCAGAGAGGGGAGGGAAGAGAGAAAAGAAAAGTGGCTGGTATTTCCATGGCTACTTCCAGGAGGGCTGGATCACCAGCAAATGAGGAAAGATGAAGAAGCCACACTCCCTCTCTCAGAAGCATGAGAAGCTCATTTCAGTATACAAAGTATATATGGAAAAGGTACTTTCTGTAACTCTTGTAACCCCATGGACTGTAGTCTGTCAGGCTCCTCTGTCCATGGAATTTTCCAGGCAAGAATACTGGAGTGTGTTGCCATTTTCTTTGCCAGGGGATCTTCCCAACCCAGGGATAGAACCCAGGTGTCCTGAATTGCAGGCAGATTGTTTACCAACTGAGCTATCATTTAAGTCCAAGAACATAGAGCAGGGGCTCCTAATTCTCTAGGAAGAAGAGAGTATTTTTAACTCTTCCCTGGAGATTTCACTGTGTTGTTGTTGTGTAAATGGGGAGGGAGAGAAAAAAAGGTGTGTCTGAAGGGGAGGAGGTGGGAGAAAGCATGGCCTCCACGAGGGTTGCATGTATGCGCCTGGTGGTTGGGCACAAGCTATTTCGTTTCGCTGGAGCGTAAGGTCCACTATGTGGCAAGAGATACAAAACAAGCTATAGAGATAGGATTATTCAGGGCTGCATGCTACAGTAAGGAAGTTGGATACTGTTCTCTAGAGCATAGGGAGCTACCAAAGCTTAGCAGAAGTGACACTGAGAGATTTGCATTTTGGATGGATGATTGTGTGTGTTGGATTCAAGGATGACAGACTGGAAAGGATATTGCTTAGGAGATTGTTGTCATAAGAAAGAAGGTGAAGACTGTATGATGACCATTGTTGGAGTGTCGATAGCAGTAATGGAGGGTGTAATTTCTGATTCTAAAAAGGTGGATTCCAAATGGATACTTTGGTTAAATATGACTGAATAAACACATTTACCCCAAACACATTGTAATAGTAAAGAGAGAGAGACAATGTAAGAAAAAGAGATAACACAAGTCATACCAGTAACACTTTTTACTCTGGGAAGTAGATGGACTGTTAGAGGGTACAGAGAGCTGTTTTCTCAGCCTTCTTGGGGGAAGTCAGTAAAAAGGGATCAGATTCCTTAAGCTTAAAGAAATCTGAAACTCCAGTACTTTGGCCACCTGATGTGAAGAGCTGATTCACTGGAAAAGCCCCTGATGCTGGGAAAGATTGTGGGCAAGAGGAGAAGGGGGTGGCAGAGGATGAAATGGTTGGATGGAATCACTGACTCAATGGACATGAGTTTGACCAAACTCCAGGAGGTAGTGAAGGACAGGGAAGCCTAGTGTGCTGCATTTCAAGGGATCACAAATAATTAGACATGACTTAGTGACTGAACAATAACAACAAAGAAATCTGAACTCCCTTAAGGAATGGAGGCATCAGTTACTAGGGTTGGGAATTTAAGGATGAAAGAGGAGGGATGATTTTACATGAAATAGTTAGATTCCAGATCTACAGGCCCACACTGCACAGCCAGTTAATTGCCTGTCTGCTATGTCAGCAGGGGACAGGAAGTTGGTGCTCTGTGGAGACAAATTAGACAGGTTCTGGACCCAAGGCATCTGGGCAGAGCTGAGGGTAGGATGAGATGCAGCAGTGGAAAGAGTAAGTGAAAGGCTGGTATTCCCTTCTCCTTCACAGTTCCTTGGATTTTGACAATCAGACTTCATCTAGGAACCTCTAGAGAACTCTTTTCTGCAGAAACTTGTCAGCCAAAGGGAAAAGACGAATAGATGTTAGCAGTTGAGAAACTTCCTAAAGAGAGCTGAGTTTCAACCAGATCACCAGTCACCAGTAGTCAAATCCCAGAGTGGCCATCTCCAGCTTAACACAGAGCATCCAATCAATTTTAGTGACTAATTTTTATACATAAACATATAGCTAATACTCATCAGAAATATAAGGAAGGCTATTAACATGAAAGGCAGAATAAAAAAGAATACATACAAAAAGCGAAGTTTGGAGAAAACAGGTGATGCAAAGAGGAAAAGAAAACTACAAAGAGAACCATAATTACAATTTAAAATTTAATCTAATGTTAAATTTTAAGAAAAATTTTAAAATTAAATATAAATTTTGGAATATAAATTAGCACAAAAATTTCTCAGAAAGAAGATAAAAATGGAAAAGGCATAGAAAATGGAATACAAAGGTTTTTTAAAAGTAGAGGATATACCACAAAGGTCTAATATCTAAATCACAGGGGATATAGAAAGAGAACACAGAAAACCAAGAGGAAAAAATAATTTTAAAACTGCAAGGATATCACCAGAAATGAAGGAATGGGTTTTCAGATTTAAAGGGACAACCAGGTACCTAGAAAAAAAGAGAAGAAAAAAAGAACAGACTAACACTAAGACATATCAATGTAAATTCTCACTCTATTAGAGATAAACTGAGAATAAAAATTTTTGATAGGTAAGTTGGAAACGGTTCACATGTAGGATTGGGAATGGGTGTCATTGTACTTTTCAATATCAAAACTGCAAGCTAGAAGGCAATCAATACATAGATATTTTATGGGAAAATAATTTCTAACCTAGAATTCTGTATCTGTCTAAGCTCTCAATCAAGTGTTGGGACAATAGTCAGGTATAGACGTTAGAGTTGGACCTTAAAGAAAGCTGAGCCCCGAAGGACAGATGCTTTCAAACGGTGGTTCTGGAGAAGACTCTTGAGACTTCCTTGGACAGCAAGGAAATCAAACCAGTCAATCCTAAAGGAATCAATCCTGAATATTCACTGGAAGGACTGATGCTGAAGCTGAAGCTTCAATACTTTGGCCACCTGATGTAAGGAGATGACTCACTGAAAAGACCCTGACACTGGGAAAGATTGAAGGCAGGAGGAGAAGCGGATGAACAAGGATGAGATGGTTGGATGGCATCACCAAGTCAATGGACACGCGTTTGACCAAACTCCAGGAGGTAGTGAAGGACAGGGAAGTCTGGTGTGCTGCAGTTCACGGGGTCTTAAAGAGTCAGACACGACTTAGCAACTGAACAACAGGGACATGGAAATCAATTTCAAAAATGACATTTCATGCACAAATTCTTAGGAAGTTGTTAGATAACTGGCTGCACCAAAACAAGGAAGTAAACCAAAAAAGGGGGTATGTGAATTAATTCCAGGAAACAAGGGATCCATTCCAAAGAGAATCCTCTGGATGAAGGGAACAGGCTGACAGCTGGGAAGAGGCATAGATAACAGATAATCCATAGTGAAGCAGAAGGGTGAAAGAAGAGAGTGGAAAAGCTGGTTTAAAACTCAACATTCAACAAACTGAGATCATGGTACCCAGTCCCATCACCTCATGACAAATAGAAGGGGAGAAAGAGGAACAGTGACATATTTTATTTTCTTGGGCTCCAAAATCACTGTGCATGGTAACTGCAGTCATAAAATTAAAAGACGCTTGCTGATTGGAAGGAAAGCTGTGATAAACCTAGACAGCATGTTAAAAGGCAGAGACATCACTTTATCAACAAAGGTCCACGTAGTCAAAGCTATGGTTTTTCCAGTAGTCATGTACAGATGTGAGAGTTGGACCATAAAGAAGGCTGAGCAGTGAAGGATTGATGCTTTTAAACTGTGGTGCTGGAGAAGATTCTTGAGAGTCCCTTGGACAGCAAGAAGATAAAACCAGTCAATCCTAAAGGAAATCAACCCTGAATATTCATTGGAAGGACAGATTCTGAAGCTGAAGCTCCAATACTTTGGCCACCTGATGTGAAGAGTTGACTCACTGGAGCACCTGATGCTGGGAAATATTTGAAGGCAAAAAGAGAAGGGGGTGGCAGAGGATGAGATGGCTGGATAGCATCACAGACTTAATGGACATGAATTTGAAGAAACTCCATGAGACAGTGAAGAACAGGGGAGCCTGGCATGCTGCAGTCCATGAGGTCACAAAGAGTCGGACACGACTTATTGACTGAGCAAAAACTGCAACATGAGAAATTTCTTCAATAAAAAAAATAAAACAAGACAAAACAAACCAGGGAGATTACCAGATGAAGAATGTCAACATATTGAAAGGAGTTTTACCACTCTGGCAGAGTCTGGAGATGAATATGGGAGAAGAATTTAGAGCTTAATTCCTGTTTCCCTCAAAGGAGGTATCTAAGTGGGGAACATTGCTTCCAATAAAGGAATATAATCAAATATTATAAGGTGTGTGTATGTGTGTTATAGGAGAGATAAAACTTTTATCTTTTAGAGCTAAATAACTAAAAAGGAAAATCAAACAATCACAGTTAAGCATATTATTTAGTTAACCATGCTATTTACAAATATAGAAGCACATATCAATAAAAACAGATTTCCTAATGGCTCAGTGGATAAAGAATCCTCTTGCCAGTACAGGAGACGCAGGAGATACTGGTTCTATCCCCAGGCCAGGAAGATCCCCTGAAGGAGGAAATGGCAAACCACTTCTGTATTCTGGCCTGGAAAGTCCCATACACAGAGGAGCCTGGCAGGCAACAGTTCATGGGGTCACAAAGAGTCAGACACAACTGAGTGACTGAGTATATGTGCATCAACAGAAACAGCATTTTGTTTAAAATGATTGCTTTGGGGAGCAGAAATCCAGAGGGGAGACATGGGGTGCGTGTTGCTAATTGTTTTTATACATGTAGTCATACTGGGCTTCCGTGGTGGCTCAGACAGTAAAAAATATGCCTACAACCATGGAAGACCTGGTTTCCATCCCTGGATCCAAAAGATCCTCTGGAGACAGGCATGGCAACCCACTCCAGTAATTCTTGCCTGGAGAATTCCATGGACAGAGGAGCCTCGTGGGCTACAGTCCATGGGACTGCAAAGAGTCAGACACAACTGAGCAAATAATGCTTTCACACTATGTAGTCATACTATTTTGGCCATTAAAACGTGAGCGTGCTTTCTGTTGATACAAATTAAAAGTGAACATCACAAAAGGAAACAAAGTGAAAATCACCTGGATTTGAAGTTGGCTGGGTAGGTGAGCTGACAAAGGTGGAGTGTTACAGGTGAATGATTAGATTAGGCAATGGGAAGCTGATTTCAGGAAAGGACCAGGTATCTGGTGGCAAGAGCTATGAGGAACAGAAAGAGATAAGCTGCATTTCAGATATCCTGAGTTGGAAAGTAGATGTGGCCTTAGGATGATCTGAACTCACTATATCAGGAATCCATCTTTCCGTTTTGCTTATCTTTTGCTTGTTTAATCTCTGGGAAGAGCTTCTCCACGTGGCAGTTGATGCGGCTGTAAGCATGTTGAGAATTACATTTTTCAGTTTGTGACCAGAAACTAAAGTATGCAGCCTTGCCTACAGTTCTGAAAATTTCTGGAGATATTATGCAATCCAGTTCTGAAAATTTCTGGAGATATTATGCAATCCAGACTGGATGACATGCTCCCCTCTGTGGCCAGAGGCTGGATGTGTTACCAGGAAAGGTGTCTTAACAGAGAAGTACTGCATACCACATTCATAACTTTTCTGAAAAATAGTCTTCCCTTCTTTCAAGGCCCAGCTACAAAGGTTACCATGATAGATGTAACTGCCTAAGCGGGAATTCATTTAGCCTTCCTTCATAACACCCACCACTGTATTACTTGTATGTCCCTTATCATTTATTACAGTTGGTTGCATTTTTACGTGTATATTATATCTCCTCTCTGAGATTTTAAGCTCCTTATGTGAAAGTGTAAAATATAACTATAAGGAAAAACACAATAAGGTTTCTACCTAAATGAGAATGTCCAATAGTAAACTGGGAAGT
Organism: Neotragus pygmaeus; assembly: GCA_006410875.1. Classification (NCBI taxonomy): domain Eukaryota; kingdom Metazoa; phylum Chordata; class Mammalia; order Artiodactyla; family Bovidae; genus Neotragus; species Neotragus pygmaeus. Next base: position 306,581 of record SJYV01006970.1, read on the forward strand.
GTGCAGATTTTAATGACTGCAGATTCAAACCTTGCCTAGAAGGCCCTTTGGGTAATTTTTTTCAAGCTTACTACTCATTCTCTTTTTTAATAAATGTTTTTAAATAAAACTTTTATAATTTTTACAATTTTAAAGATTAGTTATTACAAAACATTGGCTGTATTCCCCATTTTGTACAATACATCCTTGAGCCTGTGTTACACTCAATAGTTTATGCCTCCCTTCCCCTCATTCCCCACTAGTAATCACTATGTTGTTCTTAGTCTATTAGTATCTTCTTCTTTTAATATTTGCCCTTTACATGATAATTACACTTTTTCTGAGTCTTATTTTTTGCCCGCATTATGCAGCATGTGGAACTTTCCTGATCAGACACGGAAACTTGTGCCCCTCTGCAGGGGAAGCACAGTCTTAACCAATGGACTGCCGGGGAAGTCCTTTCATGTGAAGCTTTTTTTTTTTTTTTTAAAGACAATTATAATTTTAAACAGTCAAATCTAGTGACAGATTTCATGAAGTAGAATTTTGAAGTAAATTTCTGATGCAGATGTTAATTTAGATTTATATTTTTGAAATGGACAAATTCAGGGACAGTCTTCCTGAAGAAGGTAATGATAATGTAATGATGTTTTCTTCCATGCTTTGTAAATTGGCTTCAACAATCTTTATAAAGGAGTCCCAAATGCTTTTAAACAATGTGGTTATTTACTTAGTAAATACGATGATAGTATTTATTATATGCCAAGGATCATTTTAGTTCCTTTGTATGTTTTAACTCATTTATCTCCACAATAAACTAATGAGGAAGGTTCTATTCACAGATGAAGAAACTAAAGCACAAGGAATCTAAGAAATGAATGTTACAGACTAGGAGAGTTGGGATTCAGTCTCAAATCAAGGTAATTCACCACTGATGACATGCTACACTATCATGGTGTGCATGCGTGCCAAGTTGCTTCAGTAATGTCCGACTCTGCGACCCTATGGACTGTAGCCCACCAGGCTCCTCTGCCCATGGGATTCTCCAGGCAAGAATACTGGAGTGGGTTGCCATTTCCTACTCCTGGGCATCTTCCTGATCCAGATATCAAACCCAAGTCTCTTATGTCTCCTGCACTAGCAGGCAGGTTCTATACCACTAGTGCCACCTGGGAAGCCCAACACTATTATGGTAATGTTCTCTTTTCCAACATGCTCACTAAGGAAGGAGGTGGATGCTCTGCCCTTGAGCCAAATCCATCCTCCGTAGTTTTTGTACAGTCTGTAAGCTAGTTTTTGATGTCTAAAAAACAATGAAAGGAAATACATTATGGTACATGAAAATTACAAGAAATTGAAATTTTAGTATCTAGAGTGTGTTAGTTGCTAAATTGTGTTCAACTCTTTATGACCCCATGGACTGTAGCTAGCCAGGCTCCTCTGTCCATGGAATTCTCCAGGGGAGAATACTGGAGTGGGTAGCCATTCCCTTCTTAAGGGATCTTCCCAACCCAGGGATCAGACCTGGGTCTCTAATCCGAGTCTCCCGCATTGCAAGCAGATTCTTTACCATCTGAGGCACCAGGGAAGCCCATTAGTATCCAGAAGTAAAATGTTACAGGAACACATCCATGTACATTGCTATATGTCCATGCTGATTTTGCAATATAACAGCAGAATTCAATAGTTGTGACAGAGACTGAATGGCTTGCAAAGCCTAAAATATTTGCTATCTGACTCTTTATAGAAAACTTTGCTGACCCCAGGCTTAGAAAAACAATACTTGTGTTGATGTCTATGTTCAGACACATTTCTCAAAAGAAATTCCAAAATATAATTGTTTAGTAGTTTATATTAATGACTTGATTTGATGTTTCTTATTTTAAATTAAATTTATAGTCATAGCATATAACATATATCCATTCATTCATCAAATGTTTAATCCACATATGCCAGACACTGCTCGTAGAAAACACAGCAAAGTATAAAGATTAAAATAAAAACTTTAGTATCATTATTTTACTGTCAGTTCTCATGCTCCCACAAACATCTATAAGGTGCTTTGCACACTGTTAAGAGATCAATAAATCTTTATTAGCAATTAATTTTGTCGCATTTTACACATAGAGTGTGTTTCCCATTATGTGCTGAAAGGCTCCATATGCTTATAAAGAGATAAAAGGAAGTTATGCACAGACGGCTTTATGATGAAAAAAATGTAAAACATTAATGGAACTAGAAAAGAGGCAGTGGAACCCTGCAGCTGAAGGCAGATCCTGGAGCCAGACTGTCTGACTTCCAATCCTGCTGTGTTACTAAATTCCTGCTCAAGTTACACACGGAAACCCCAGTGTGGGAAATCTCCCCCCTCCCTGACTTCAGTTTCCTCATCTGTAGACTTCTGTTCTTGACATGAAAGGATCTGCAGGGTCTCAAGGATTTTGTGAACAGATATGCTGGCTTTTGACTTTTAATATTTCCATTAAGAGATGTTGTTTGTTGTGATGTGGGATAATAAGATCAGAACAGGGTCAAATAAATATTTACCACTGGTTAAACATTAACCAATGCTTTGTAATATTAGACAAATTATTGTCATTTAAAAAGTAGAATCCTCATTAATGCATGGATTAGCATGTGGGCCTTTTCACTTTTCAAAGTAAAGTGATAAATATATAATAGTAGAGATGAATTTGATGCCTAAACAAGTTGTCCAGAGCTATAGTTAAAGCTGAGTAATTTTTTTTAACATCAAATCTAAATAGTTGGAAAAGTCCTCCTTTGTTCTCCAGTTCAAAACATGATTCATTTAGAGAAATACAGAGATAAGTAATAAGTCTTCTTAGGGACATATTTTACACCTAGACTTTTTACTTTTATTATATCAATAGGATAGTAAGATGAAAACGCTTATTTTTAAAAAGACATACATTTGAAATATCAACAGTCCTTTAAGAGACTATCAGTAAGAAACTGCTTGAGAAAATATTTATGAATTTTTATTTAAAATAAGGTATATGTTATGTTAAACAATTATTCATTTTTATGTTTTAGCTTCTTGGGGTAGTTGGGTTATGAAAACTGTTTAAAAACACTTTTCAATTCAAAGGCAGGTCACTGTTACCTGTGAAGTGTGTGTGTGTGCATGTGTGTGCACTCACATAATACACATGTGCTGGCATACAGGCTCACATTCACATATGCATTCCTAGAAAGCCATCAGATGCAAAAGTGAGTATGCTGCTAAGTCACTTCAGTCGTGTCCGACTCTGTGCGACCCCATAGACAGCAGCCCACCAGGCTCCCCCGTCCCTGGGATTCTCCAGGCAAGAACACTGGAATGGGTTGCCATTGCCTTCTCCGAAAAGTGAGTATAGGGGGAGCCTTTTGTCCAGGAAGCTTTCTATGTGAATTTACTTTAAATAAACAAAATAATAACGTTAGTTCAGTCAATATTTTGTCATTAATACATATATGGTAGGGCTTCCCTGATAGCTCAGTTGGTAAAGAACCACCTGCAATGCAGGAGACCCCAGTTCTATTCCTGGGACAGAAAGATCCCCTGGAAAAGTGAAAGGCTACCCACTCCAGTATTCTTGTGCTTCCCTGGTGGCTCAGCAGGTAAAGAATCTGCCTGCAATGCAGGAGACCTGGGTTTGATCCCTAGGTTGGGAAGGTCCCGTGGAGAAGGGAAAGGCTACCGACCCCGTATTCTGGCCTGGAGAATTCCATGGATGTATAGTCCATGGGGGCACAAAGAGTCAGACATGACTGAGCGACTTTTATTTTAACTTTCACATATATGGTACATTGTTTTTTGGGGAAAAAAATCATTAGCCAATTGTGATAACTATGATTATGGAAAAAATAAATTTATGATCAGAACATTTACAACACTGACCCCACACCTGTCAGTAATACCAAGTATTCTTGGTAATTCTAATTCTCCCAAGTAATCAACTCTTCTGTAGAGAGGATAAACAAAAGCTGAAATGCATAGACATCTACTTAAGAAAAAATATATCTTAGTGAAACAACAGTAAAGCCCCACAGTAAATTCATTTTATTAGAAAATTAAACCTTCCTTTTCAAAGATACTATATAATTTGCATATCATAGATGACATTATGGGCTTTCCCAATGGCTCAGAGGTAAAGAATTCACCTGTAATGCACAAGATGTAGGAGATGCAGATTCATTCCCTGGGTGAGGAAGATCTCCTGGAGAAGGGCATGGCAACCCACTCCAGTATTCTTGCCTGGAGAGTTCAATGGACAGAGGAGCCTGGCCAGCTACAGTCTACGGGGTCGCAAAGAGACAGACAACTGAAGCAACTGAGCACACAGCACAGGTGATATGATTCTGCCTTCTAAGTTTGTTAACTTAGATCACTTTGCCCTGAATGGTGGCTTGGCCAAGGTGTCTTCTCTCTTCGAGGTGACAGTCTCGACTGACCACAAGCATTACGCCAAGGGGAGGCTTGCCCTGCCCAGTTCTTGGAAGAGGAACTCCCAGGGAGAGGAATAGGACAGAGGTAATTTAGTCAGGGATTTCAGACCATCTAAAGAATTTTTTTCCTCAACTACATATGTAGCATTTCTTCTGAGTCAGATGGAAAAAAATGTGTTTGAACTCATATATAAAACCTGTAAAATGTTTCACAACATTTTACTGCTTGTTTACTTAAAACAACAAAAGCTTGTTTTTCTAGAGCCCTTCCGGCGCTAATGGCCCACAGTACGGCAGTCCAAGGCAAAGCTCTGGATTTACTTAGTGAAGGTCAAGAGTGAAACAGGCTAAGGGATTTGTCCATGGACCCCTGTTTCTTCATGTTTCAACCTCTTGGGATTCTACCCTCAGCCACAGTGAACTTCTCTTTGTTTCTGTAATTGGCAATGATGTTCCTTTTCAGACCCTCAATATGATGTTTATTCTGTCTAAAAACTCGTATTCTGCTTCTTCGCTTAGCTAATTCCTACTGATTCACCCTTCTCATTTGACTTGGTTACTGCTACCTTATATATACAACCTCCTTCCAGGTTTTGCTTAAATAAAACTTTTTCTAGATAGACTTTCCTGGTTCTTGTAACTAGTTAGATGCTTTTGCCACAGGCTCGCACAGCAACCTGCACTTCTGTCACAGCCTCTAACATATTTTGTTGTCCATCAGGTCCAATTTCTTTGTCACATGGACTTGACTGTGAGCTTAGCAAGAGCTGGGAATGGGTCTATCATCTTCACCTTTGCCTATTTCCAGAGCCCAGTGTAGTACCTGGCATCAAGCAGTTGTGAAAAGATTCATGTTGAGTGAATGCCAAAAATAATTACCTGAGCTTTTAACACAGGTATGAATATAAACAGAACTTCCTTAAAGTAGAAAAAAGAAAACTGAAAATTGAACATGTTTGGTTTGAAATTCATTTATGTGTCAAGTTCATTAGCCCCATTGCATGTTTTGAATGCCACTAATAGTTAGTTTGGGCTTCCCAGGTGGCCGGTAGTAAAGAATCTGCCTGCCAGTGAAGGAGATGAAGAGATATGGGTTTGATCCCTGAGTTGGGAAGACTCCCTGGGGAAGGAAATGGCAGTCCACTCCAGTATTCTTGCCTGGGAAATCCCATGGACGGAGCCTGGTGGGCTATAGTCCATGGATTTTCAAAGAGTTGGATACGACTGAGCAACTGAGCACACACACAATATTTAGCTCACTGAAAAAGTTCAGATGTGCAGAAAATGAGTTTAAAAATCAATGACTGTCCTCATTTAAAATAAAATAACTCATATATAAAATAACTCATCACTGGGAGGGTTATGTTTATGATCATAACATTGTTGCACAATCAGATAAAATGTATTCTTTTCTAGAGCTCAACCATTACTTTAAATAATTAATAATTCAAATATTCTAAATATTGTAATCACATTTTAAAAACATTTTGATATCTGCATTGAAAGTTAAAAAAAAATCTATCCTACAGCATATTATCATTTATTGATTATCTGTATTAGTCAGCATGGACTGTGTAACAAAATACCATAGCCTGGGTGTTAAGTAAAGAACAGAAATTTACTTCTCACTGTTCTGAAAGCTAGTAAAGATCAAGGACCAGCAAATTTGATTTCTGATGGTGGACTCTCTTCTTGGCTTATAGATGACTGCCTTACTTCAAACCTCACAAAGGCTTTCCTCTGAGTACATGAGGGAGGAGAGCAAGCTCTCTTGAGCCTCCTCTGGTAGAGACACTAATCTTATTGAATCCGGGCCCCACCTTTATGACTTCATTTAACATTAATTACTTCAATATCTAAATATAGCCATATTGAGAGTTAGGGCTTCAAGATATGAATTTTGGGGTACCCAATGCCCAATGCAGTTTTTAGCTTTATCATTCTAGAATAACATTTTAAATAATACAACTTGAAGCCATGGGAAAAAAATTTTTGGTCTGTATTACACAAAGTAGTATTAATTCATTAATTTTTTTTTTCAATTAAGTACAGTTATGATGATGCAAGGGAGTTTATTTTCCTGGAGTTCAGAGGAATAGTTACTGACTTGGCATTATTTTTACAGTGGTCTATATAATCTTACCATATATCACACAGGCATTTCCTCTTGAACTTTATAACGCCATCTTATTTAGACTTTCAGACTTGGTCATGAACTCAGAAATCACTCAGTCCAATTCCTTTATTTAAAGATGAGGAAATTTAGGTCAAAGAGTTAGAGCTGCCCATATGCCTAGCAAATTAGTCAAAGTTTTTCACAATTTGTTTCTATTTACATTTTATCAAAATTGTTCTTCCTTCTCCTACACTGTATATTTTCACCATACTAGATTATTTGGCAATTACTTTTTCAAGTCCTGACTGAAATCTCTCCAAGACTATTCTGCCCAAACAGAAATGATTATTCATTTCTCTCTGTCTCTATAGAATGTTTCCAAACGCTTGTATATCACTTCTTGAATTATATAAAAGTAATTTGTATCAATTTACATTTTTCATTAAATTATGAGGTTACTAAAGCTAGCAGCTGGGTTCCATTTATATTCACAAGTCCTATGGGCTTCCCTGGTGGCTCAGAGGTTAAAGCATCTGCTTCCAATGTGGGAGACCTGGGTTCGATCCCTGGGTCGGGAAGATCCCCTGGAGAAGGAAATGGCAACCCACTCCAGTATTCTTGCCAGGAGAATTCCATGGACGGAGGAGCCTGGTAGGCTACAGTCCATGGGGTCACAAAGAGTCAGACACGACTGGGTGACTTCACCTTACCTTACCTTACCTTAAGCTATAGTATAGGACCTTAATAAATGATGCTCAAACTTCATTTCTGAAGGTCACGTGGCTCACAAGTGATACGTCAATAACAGAAATCTGGGTCTCCTAATTTTCTGATCAGTGTTGCTCTTATTGCAAGATCACGCTTCACTATTCAGATGCTCCTTTTAGAGTTCTAGAAGGTCTCCTATGGCAAAACCCTTCTAGGGAAAAGCATAAGTCAGAGAAGCCTCAGAAAAATCCTTCCCTGAGCTAAACATGATATCTGAATTCACTCTCTGATGTTCTAGATGGGTAAAATACACCACTACAAAGAAAACTTATATTTCTCAGGGGGCAAAGTCACCTAAGAATTGAGTCTGAAAGTCACGTTTGAATGTTCGTGTTATGTCTGGCTTGCAGAAGAGCTGGAAGAATTGTGCAGGAACTGAACATGGTCACGTTGTGAGATGCCGTATAGAAAAATCACTGATGCCCCAAATAGATTAAAGGTCATGAAGTTAAGCCTAGGGCAACTGTTCTTTGAACTCTGGCACATTCTTACTGGGTTTCTACTGTTTTATTGCATTTGGCCCTTCCCTTAAGGTTTAGCAAGGATTATGAAATTCTGAATAAAGTTAGAAGAAGATAGGTTGCTTCTCTTTTTATGATTCAAATTCCAATTCTTTTCCTCTTCAAATTGTTTTGTCCTGACAATTATAATAGTGGAGATATTTGGCAACAGATTTGTTGCATACATACAAAGATTGAGATGGGTACAAAAACTCATTGTTATTTTTAATGCTGTATGAATATCTAGAATTAATAAGATATTAAAAATTTTGCCATACCCTGAAAATGTAAAAATGTTTAGAAGAAATTAGAAGTGGGATACTTGATAATTAAAATTCCACTTTTAATTGAGGAATTTTAGGATACACATTTTTACCTGTCTATATATTCTCATAAACTAGGTATTATCTTAAAAGAGATAAGAACTTAAAAAAAAATTCCCAGCTAAATCTTTAAAAGTAACCATGCTATAGTATTTTGCTTTACAGCGAACATGCTCCTATCCACCTTAAGTTTTTCTGCAACTAAAAGCTGTAAGTCAGAAGACTCTGACTTACTAATTAACTGAAATTGATATTATCATTACAAGTCTCTTTTCCAAACTGAAAGTTGAAGAAAGGGGAATGGACTTTGATTTGTATTTATTCCCAAAGTGCTTGATTACTTTGGTAAATATTCCTTTTTATGTGTTTGACTAGCAGCATAGACCATTATTAATTTACCTCCTATATTTTCTTCTGGCCTATGATAAGTGAAAGAAATGTAGTAAGACTTTTTTAAAGAAATAAACATTAAAATATTTTCCCATCTTATCCATTAGAGTTTCTCTTTCCCAAATAATCACAAAACACAGGGTTACAATATCCTTGGAAGTACAATATAAAATTCCTACTAAAGGAAGGAGGCAGATAAGCATGCTAACAGAAAAGAGAAATAAAAATGAGGTGGTGAGCAGAACCTTTGATCTGAACCCAAGCACCCAAGATGGCCATTTCTTTTATATTTTCTTTTCTTTTCCCTTTTTGCATATACTCCCTGACAAAGTTACTCAAAAGAAGACTATGTTACACTGCAAGCTTGGGGAAGATATTTGTTTGCAAAATTATGTGAAAGGTGATGTCTATTTGATTATGCAAAAGCAAAGCAGTTACAAATCAACTCTTTAAACAGTGTTTGTCCTCTGATTCTCTTCTGTCTCACAAAACCAGCCCCTCCATAAGCTGATCCGGAATTCCTGGCAATTGAAATGGCTTACTTTGTATCCTTAACCTGTCAATTTGACTTTATTGGGTAATGTTACGCTCAGGTAATGCTATACAAATCTGGGTAAATGAGTTTTACTTCAAAGACCTGGGCCTCAGATTGTAAACGAAAAGGGCCCAGTTTTGCTGGCCATGAGCACCTGCAGCTCCTCTTGAGGTCAGGGGGACTTGCTACTATTGGAAGAGGAGTTTACTTTCAGCTGGTTCAGCAAAACACAACTCATTCTAAATACAACATCAGAAAGAAAATCTTAGCAAATCCAGTGATGTTGAAATCTGTGCACAAAGGTAATCCAAAAACTGGTTTTGTGACATCAAAGAGAATTATCAATTGTCTAAGGAATTTTGCAAAATTCTTTGAGGAATTCTCAAAATATTCTTAACTATTTATTATTAAAAAAATGATACAAAATAAAATAAAAATATCAACCATAACAGGATTTCAGGAGAGATGACAGACAGTGACATAAAGTTTAAGCAATGAGACATTGTTACAACTTTCAACAAGTAAGAAGTTTAAGTTTTAAAGCATTATGATAAGGTATCAAAATGTACATGACATTAATGTTATTTAGGTCATCATAGAAAGAATTATGGAAATGCCTAGAAAACTGCAGATGCATTTACACTTGATGGATTTGATAGGAATGGGACAGTTGCTAGTTGGAAAACATATGAAGAGCTACAGCAGCATCATTTAAAAGTGGATAAGCCAGATTCCTCATTAGGGTACTTAGAAAGCGTCCACCCAAAAGTAAATGAGATGGGCTGCCTTGAGCAACTTATCGCATATCTCTGAGTTCTAGTTTTCTCTTCTGTAAAATGAAGATAATAAAGCCCACCTCACTGGATTATTTTGAGAAATAAATGCACATAAAACTCATCACAGGGCCTTGTGCAGCATGAACACTCAATGAATGTTAGTTTACCTAGGGTGGTAAAAGTGTGAAACTCTTTCTATACATCAGAATCACCCAGGAAAATGAAAACATAGAAGTGCCAGGGCCTCACTACAAACCAATTAAATCAGAACCTGGGGTTAGGGACCGTACATACACTGGAATTATAAAAGCTACCCTGGAGATTCTAATTACAGTCAAGGTTGCGAACCTCTGATCTAAACTATCTAATTAGTCTAAAAGTAGTTTTAAACCCTGGCTGCACTTTGAAATCACCTGGAAACTTAAAAAATACTGATGCCTGCATTTCTGTTCCTGATTTAATTTGTACACCGTTCAGTTTGGGAATTGGAAGTGTTAGACATTTTTCAGTTAGTTTTTATTTTAATCTCACTTTATTGAAATATGATTGACATACACAGAGCTGTACATAGNCCACCTGGGAAGCCCACATCTCTCTGCCAAGAGAACCTAGAAGCAACACTGCTAACGATGAGCATACCTAGTGCCCAAATCTTCATTTCTAAATACCATTCTCTACTAAAAGGAACCAGGGTTTCCTTGGAGAAACAGTTGATTCTAGGGCTTGGGCAGGCAAATGACAAAATGAGCCTGTAATATTTTGTTATACCAAAAAGTAAGGGCAGTAATAGAACAATCGGGGCATTTCCAAAGGATCAGGAGCTAGCCTGAAGGCAGCTACAACAACTTGAGCACTGAAACTTAATTTTAAAAATTTATGAGTAAAAAGGAAGAAAGAAAAAAAGGAAAGACAGAATAAAGGAGAAAGAAGGCTTTCTTACAGTGCAGTGACAACTAGCAAGAAATATCAAATGAATATAAACTAGTAAGTGAAAGATTGAAAAGAAGCAAGTTATTATGTAGTCTTATATCTCCCTACAAACTACTTAAGTCAGTATAGCAAAATAGTAATATGACAGAGACCCCTGGCAGACCCCAGCTTAACCAAATGATTAAAGTTAACATAACTGNGTAAGTGAAAGATTGAAAAGAAGCAAGTTATTATGTAGTCTTATATCTCCCTACAAACTACTTAAGTCAGTATAGCAAAATAGTAATATGACAGAGACCCCTGGCAGACCCCAGCTTAACCAAATGATTAAAGTTAACATAACTGGGCCCAAACAGACATAATATGCCTTCTGATAATGAAGCACTGAGAAGGACACAGCATCATTTCTGTAGCATTTCCACCAAAAATGCATAAAGTGAATCTAATTATGAGGAAACATTAAACAAATCCAAATTGAGAGACAGTCTACCAAAAACTTGGCCAGAACCTTTCAAAAAAGTTCATGTTATGAAAGACAAAAAACATCTGAGAAACAATTCGACATTAAAGGAAACTAAAGAGACATGACAACTAAATGTACCAGAATCTTCTGAACTCCACATTAGATAAAAGTATGTACTAAAGCAAATATCCTGTTTTGATCATTGTACTATGGCTATATAAGAAAATGTTCTTGTTCTTAAAGGAAAGTATAGAGAAGTGAAGTCATGATGTCTGCAACTTACTCCCAAACAATCCATTTAAAAACATACACTAATAATAGTGACAACAATGAAAATAATAAATTAAATATCCAGTTATCTTTTCTTAAAACTNAGGGAAAAGATGATTTTTTTCACCTAAGTCAACAAAGACCTGCTTCTTCTTTTGTTGTTCAATCAAATAGTCAATTTTTACTCTTTATTTCCTTGTTTTTTCTTAGACATTTAAAAGTGTTAATGGTGTCTTACTTCTCAAAATGATGTTCTTTTGTATTCAGTCATTAAGTGGCCTTGTTTCTTCCCTCCTCTTTACTCTCTACATTCACTACATGACTGCATGGATTATAATTTTTTTTAACATGTCTTGAAGAAAAGCTATGACCAACCTAGACAGCATATTAAAAAACAGAGATGTTACTTTGCCGACAAAGGTCCGTCTAGTCAAAGCTATGGTTTAGCCAGTAGTCATGTATGGATGTGAGATTTGGACTATAAAGAAAGCTGAGCACCGAAGAATTGATGCTTTTGAATTGCAGCGCGGGAGAAGACTCTTGAGAGTCCCTTGGACTGCAAGGAAATCCAACCAGTCAATTCTAAAGGAAATTAGACCTGAATATTCATTGGAAGGACTGATGCTGAAGCTGAAACTCTAATACTTTGGCCACCTGATGTGAACTGACTCATTGGAAAAGACCCTGATGCTAGGAAAGATTGAAGCCAGAGAAGGGGACAACAGAGGATGAGATGGTTGGATGGCATCACCCGACTCAATGGACAAGAGTTTGAGCAAGCTCCGGGAGTTGGTGATGGACAGGGAAGCCTGGCGTGATACAGTACATGGGGTCACAAAGAGTCAGACACAACTGAGCAACTGAACTGAATTGAGTTCAGAGCCTGCACTCAGGCCAGACCAAATCAGCTGCTAGTCCCCAGATGTGACCATTTTGCCTGGAAAATTCTTGGTTCTTGACACCTCCACTAAGGTAGCTCCATCTGTCCTTAAATACTTAAGAAATACTTTAGAGCACACACATCATATCATCTTTCCCTGGTTCCCTCAAAACTAGTGTAGGTGTCCTGCCTGTAAGTTAGAATTGATTGTTTATTAGTGTGTCTCCCTGTTTAGCTGTGAGCTCCCTGAGGAAGTCTGTTTTATCTTGAGTATCTAGCATGTGCTTGGCACGTAGTAGGCACTCAATAAATTATTGATGAGTAAGGAAATAAACTGTAAATAACCAAAAGGTAAATTTGGTATATAAAAGCATCTTCACTACTGAGCAAATACACTGTAAAAAGATCAACTAAAAGCTTTGGTTCTATAACACTTCATTCTGAAGAGCCAAATCCTCTTGTAAACACTCAACAGGGAGTGATGGACGCAGGTAACAGATGCATTAAAATAGATTGAGAGATGATTCATCTGACTTGCAATTTGAGATTGTGTTTATTGGGAAGCAGCTATAGCTCCTTTCTATTTACACTTCACTTATTGCTTCTTTCTAAAATGTGTGCATGTGTGATTTTGATAATGGGAAATAGTATACTAAATGTCTAAAGAAAATGGGGCTGAAGGGAATTGACTTTTGTCAGAGATTATTTTAAAAGTCCCAGAAAATTCCAAAACAAAGGTTCAAACTCTTGTTTTCCTTGGTAATTGCTAATAAAGATTAAACATTTATAGAGAGAACTGCAGCCAATACGTCATTGTTTCTAAGGGTAGCCTGTTTATAACCATTTTGAACACAAACAGCAGTATTATCCTAAGGTCAGCCTTTCAAAAAATATTCAAACAAATTCTTCTCTGGTAATGTGACCAGAACATCATTTTTTCAGAGGCACCAACACAGTGGAGATAGCCTTTCTAAGTGTTTGTTTCTCATGATAAAAAAGATGATTACTTGATGGCATCTGAATTATTACAATCAGGAGACAAAATATGTTTTGTGCACTCTCCATCATATTCTGACCAAAGGTAAAAGTATTTCATCCTGGAGGAGGAAATGGAAACCCACTCCAGTACCCTTGCCTGAAAAATCTCGTGGACAGAGGAGTTTGGCAAGGCTATAGTCCAAAGGATCACAGAGTCGGACACGACTGGGCGACTAAGCACAGCACATAGCACAAAAGTATTTTCTCAACTCCTTGAGTACAAAGGAACATGCCATTGACAGAAATGGAAAAATTAATAAAGGTACATAGATGCTTCATTTTAAAAGACCCAGAATTCCTCTTAATATTCTGTTTAGCACAGATTTTCGCTCTTACAGAAAGAAGCCTATGCATTAGGTCATTAAGAAGCCAGATAACACATTTTCTGGAGATATATGTATTTCTAATTTATAATATATGTACTTCAGAGTATTCCCAATGAGGAAAGATGGTGAGGATGCCACCAGCACCATGACCCAGCATCTACCAAGGCATGGCTCAGAAAACAGCAACAAAGAAACACAGCTAGAGAAACTAGCAAAGATGGCTGTAACTGAAACTCAAACGACAGTTATTAAGATGGATGCAGCCAGGGGTGACTGAATTATTCGTCTTTTTCATCATCCTCAGCTTCCCAGATAATGACCACATTCATTAGTGTCATTCTGAAGACAAAAGTGCGCTGTTGGGTATCCCTGCTGATGAAAGGGCTCCTCTTCCTCTTTCACTTTTCCCTGTAGTGGAATATCCCAATCTTCCTGGGAACTTGACTCTAATAATCGCTCCTCAACTAATGCTAGGGCATGTAGGACAAGCATGTCCTTTATGGGCTGTTGATCTGCTTAGTTAACTCAATTGTCTTGGTCCTTTTCTAAATTACACACATATGTCTCCCTAATTCACCCTAGCATGGAAAAATACCAGAATTTGCTTCAGTTCAAAGAACAATCTGCCACAGAATTAAAGCAAAATGCTAACATATATGCTATTTAAATATTAATTGATTCACCAAAGTAACTTTCTGTACTCCTTTTAAAGAGTACATCTATTACATAAACTGAAATATAACAGCAGTCACTGGTGGAGAGCACACTGTGCACTGAGTACTCTGCTAAGGGACTTATTTCCATAAGTCACTGAATCTTCATGAGTAGCCTTTAAAAAGGACTAGTTGAATTATTTAATTAAAATTAATACATTTTAAAACTAGCTTATTATAAATACAAAAAATAAAATGCATACATTCATAAAGTATTTTTATAATTTACTATAATTATTATGGGTATAAATTATCATTACAGAATATTGTATAAAACTATATTGCTCTGTTTCATGAAAATATTTACTATAATTTCTTGGTTTGGAGTGCTTTATCAAAATTTAACCGAAATCTAATAATTTTCCAAAAGAATTTTTAAAAACTCGTAAAAGGACAAGTTATATAGCAAACTATAATAAGTCATTATCTGCTTAAAAGATTTGTGTGGAAATGTTATAAATGAAAGAACTATATCTACTTTTTAATATTTAAAATTCTGCCTCTTGAAATAGGTCTCAACGGAATAGAAATACTACGTTAATGGCCATGTATTGTTACGGATTTAGATCTCCCACAGTGAGCACTTCACATCCAAGCTTCAACTTAACCTCTGTCCCAAAAGGCCTAAGGGCAAGCTGACTAAAACCTAAATTCTTTAAATTTACTATCTAAATTGGAAATTTCAACAGTGATTATTTTTTTGCCTGTGATGAAAATTTTTTAAGTTGTTCAGATATTTCAAAGCTTGGCTACCACTTTAATTCAAAAAGCATAAAATACATGCAACTATGAGTTGTGTATTAAACTTGTGAGACTATAAACACATATATAATGTCTTATATATTATTATATACCACTCCTCCAGTGGATCAGACAGTAATGAATCTTCATGCAATGCAGGAGACCTAGGTTTGATCTCTGGGTTGGGAAGATCCCCTGGAGGAGGGCATGGCTACCACTCCACTAATCTGGCCTGGAGAATTCCATGGACGAGGAGGCCAGTTGGCTACAGTCCATGGGGTCACAAAGAGTCAGACACGACTGAATAACTGACACTTTCATTTTCATATGTTATTATATATTATCATTATTATACTGTTAGAGGAAGCACACTGACTGAAACTGCCCACCCTGGCCAGGCACCATAGTAACCATCTGCATGAGTTGTTTTACGACAGGAGGTCCTGGTAAGGAACACAGAACTAATAAACCTCCATCAACCCCAAGAGTTCAGGAAAGGTCAGAAGGAGACACCACATGTCCGACCACCTCCCAGAATCCTCTCTGGCATACATCTTGGCTGAACAAGGCTTGCACCACCAGGAAGGACTCTGAGTCAGAATGACTGGCTGAAGACAACCCGGAAACTAATCCCATCACCACAACAGTCGAGACTGCAAGCCACGTGGCAGAGCTGTTCTCCTGGGTTCCCTTACCCTTCTGCTCTCCACCCGGGCGCACTTTCCCAATAAAATCTCTTGCTTTGTCACCACATGTGTCTCCTCGGACAATTCATTTCCTAGTGTTAGACAAGAACCCAGTTTCGGGCCCTGGAAGTGTCCCCCCTTCGTGCAACAATACTATGCATTATATACATATTGTTAACTTAAAAATATCAGGAAATATTGATATCTAGGATTCTTATTAGAGTGGCTTGTGGATTCTCTTCTAATTTTCTCCTAATTATCTTTGAGAGCATGAACACTGGAAAGATTTAAATTGTATTCTAGCTACTGCTCTAAGAAAAATTATCAAAAAGAAGAAAAACGTTCCCATGTAGTCTTTGTGTGTCTTCTGGGTGAAGAGATGGTTTCGCTGTGAGGAACTAACTGATCCCATTCATTCTTGTGCTGTCTGTGCAGTGGCTCTTACCTTCTCTTATAAGAGAATATGAAGAGGATTTTTACACCACGCTGTAAACTCCATTCAGCAATGCATATGATCACTTCCCTGTTTTCTTTTAATAAGGCAGAGGACAATGGGGTGCTCCCCCAGCTGGAAGCGTTAGTAAAGATGTGACTTTCCCCATGGCTCAGGGGTAAAGACCTGCCTGCAATGCCAGAGATGTGGGCAAGAGATGTGTGTTTGATCCCTGGGTTGGAAAGATCCCCCTGGAGAGAGGAAACGGCAACCCACTCCAGTATTCTTGCTTGGGGAGTCCTATGGACAGAGGAGCCTGGCAGGCTGCAGTCCATAGGGTTGCATGGAATCGGACAGGACTGAAGCGACTTAACATGCACGGATGGAGTATTCTTGCCTAAGAAATCCCATGCAAGGGTTGCAAGAGTCAGACATGACTGGGTGACTAAACAATAACCCGTGTTCCTACTGCCTTTAGGTCTTCCTTACAGGCAGCCTTCCAAGGGACCTGGCACTGAGAACACTTGGGGACCCTCCCAGTCACACCCTCGTCTGAAGCCCAGCACCCTTTTCTTCCCCTTCTCCCTGACCATGACCACCCAACTCATCAGGCAATTTTTGAACACGAGAAAGACAAAATCATTAGAATAGAAAGTGTGATTTGGGGATAATAGAGTTAGAAATGTTAAGAAATAAGGCAGGTAAGTGTGTGGGAGACGGGAGGCATGCCTTGTTTTATGGATTCACATAACTAGCACGGGAGAGTGGAAATCTAGGGTTGTCAGGACACTTCATCTCCCTTGAGAATCCTGTCTCATGATCATTCCGAAGCTCTGACAAAGTAACTGCCTGCTTTTACCTACCGAAGTCTTCCACGTGACGGGAAGTAAGACAAGACTAGTCTTTTCAGCCAATATTTAATCCTACTTCTTGTCATGTGACTCAAGTCAGTGGGTCTCAGTGTCAAGATTTTCCACCTGTTAAATATTGATTACTGTGGCTGATTTCATGGCTATTCAGTGTGAATTATGTGTGTCAGAAGATTGTAAATAACATGGGAGGGGAAAAATGAAAATCTGGTAGAAACCATCAGTGACAAAAAAAGTAGCTACTGAGTCTGTCAACTGTTCCACACTCTTGCACTGTGATTTTGCAGCTGTTGGTTTTGGTAGATGAAGATGTTTTCAGTGGATAAGTTGGTTATCCAGTGTGGTACAATGAAGATTTTTAGGGCTTGGCTCAAAAGAACCCACTAAATTGCATGCTTTTCATTTTCAGCACCTATGATAGAGATAGTGGTACATGTAAGAACTCCACTTTTTGTTCAAGGAAGCAATGAGAAGGAGTAAAAACTAGTAGAAGTACGAAGTAATCATACGTGTATCAAATCTAGTCCTTTAAATTACATATCATTTAATGAATCATTCTAAAAGAAGTTAAAAATATGAACAATTCTATGACAAGAAGACATGTCTGTCACAAGAATTCTCTGTTGTGAGGAGGATTAATGGTGTTTATTAAACACTATAAAATACTTTTCAAGGGAACCACTAAAAATTTGTAGAGAGGAAATATCAAATATATATCAAAACTGCTCAGTTAATTTAAGCCATAGATCCTTACAGAAATACAACAAATATTCCCTCAAGATACTTGGTCTTATCTGTACTTTTGGCATTTATTGTGCAACGTACACTTCTGGATAGCACTGCAAGTCCTCAGATACCCCCGGTGAATTCTTAAAGTTCCTGAAAAGTCACTTAAAGTTCTCTGGTTTTGGAGCGTTGGAAGTACAAATTTTAAATAAGCGACTCCTAATGATAAAAGGTGAATTTACTAAATTGCCTCATGCTGCTGCTGCTAAGTCACTTCAGTCGTGTCCGACTCTGTGCGACCCCATAGACGGCAGCCCACCAGGCGCCCCCATCCCTGGGATTCTTCAGGCAAGAACACTGGAGTGGGTTGCCATTTCCTTCTCCAATGCATGAAAGTGAAAAGTCAAAGTGAAGTCGCTCAGTCGTGTCCGACTCTTAGCAACCCCACGGACTGCAGCCTACCAGGCTCCTCCATCCATGGGATTTTCCAGGCAAGAGTACTGGCGTGGTGGGTCTATTTTGTGTATGAAGTGATACAAAATTTGACCAGAAGATGGCAGCATTCTGAAAGGAAAAAAGAATAAGAAAGCAAACAGGAAAACAAAAGGCAAGATAGAGCAATCATCATGCTGCTCAAGGGTTTAAGGGTGACTATTTCAATGTGTTAATTTTTTGTATAATTTATTTGTTTCAAGGTATAATATTTCCTAATCCCAAGAATAGTAACTTGAGTACTCATAAGAGCCTACCTGTACTATTTTCTCATTAAAGAAGAAAGTCCTTTCAAAGATCCAATAATTATATCTAGATAGGATTTTAAGTCAGTAGTGTATTCATTTTCTCTTAGAGTAAAAATAATATTCTAAAATAATACATATGGTACTCAAATTTATGTCCCATAAAGATATTAACTGCATTAGAATTTTCTCTAAAATATCTGTTTGGGGTGGAGGAAAGTTCTTGTATACTATAAAATGCATTATATAGAAACATAATTTGAAAAACATGAAAATATTCTTCCACAGAGAATTATATATCTATATATAATTTTATTTACAAATCTTTAAAAAAGAAAAAGTCCTACATCAGCCTGAAAGAGTAACAGAATTTTCCTATGTGCTTAACTTAACTAATAGCTTGAACTGAACTGAACGAAAGATACACAGGGGAGCATGTACTCCATGTCCTTTTAACGGCCCTTCCAATTTGTACAGCAAATAGAATTATGGATCATCCACAATGACAATATTCTTCAAACCAGTTAATGAGTAATGTTGTTTATTCTGTGTAACTCAGAAATATGCTAGGATAATTGTGGAAAATAATAAATATATGATGATAACTAATAAAAAATATTGAAATGATTTAAATTTTGTGTCTTTTGCTTTTAAGTGGAATTATATAGTTTTTGTCATAAAATTATCTTCTGGCTTGACAGTAATATATTAATGAAAGTTTTCAGGTATTTGGTAAGAAAAAAATTACATTTAGTATCCTATTGCTTCAAACACTTAAGAAAAATAGTCCTTCAGCCTGAGTCTGAATATAAGCAGGTATCCCTGGGGTCAGTTCCTGCCACCCAGGCAGTTTCTAAGTCAGAATATATCCATTTACTCCAGTAAGTTGTGCTGTGCTGTGCTTAGTCACTCAGTTGTGTCTGACTCTTTGTGACCCCACGGACTGTAGCCTGCCAGGATCCTCTGTCCATGGGATTCTCCAGGCAAGAATACTGGAGTGAGTTGCTGTGCCCTCCGTGAGGGGATCTTCCCAACCCATGGATCGAACCCAGGTCTCCTGCATTGCAGGCAGATTCTTAACCACTTGAGGCACCAGGGAAGCCCCAAGAATACTGCAGTGGGTAGCCTATCCCTTCTCCAGGGAATCTTCCCCACCCAGGAATCAAGCCAAGGTCTCCTGCACTGCAGGTAGATTCTTTACCAGCTGAGCTACCAGGTAAGTCCCTCCACTAAGTGAGACTGACCTAATTCCCTCCATCCATGCTTGATCTGACCATTTGAGACCCACTAAGTGTACTTATTGCTGAAACCCATCCTTCTTTATGCCAAGAAGCTACTTGCGCTTCTAGAGTTCAGCCACAAACTAAATGTCCAGTAGCTCTGCCAGGCAGGGTTCATCCCTTGTCACTACATTAGACCTCTTCCACATCACAATTCCCAAGAAATGGACTCACGCAGAAGGGTGTTTCTTCAGTACTTGTTGGAGCTGAAGAAGAAATCAAGCCCTCCAATAGACAAAACAAATTATGCTGGTAGACCCCAAAGTAGAAAAAAAAGTAAAAGTCTAGGCAAACAGCTAAACACTTACATTTTACCTCTCTGCAAGAATACAGTTATTTATTTTAAACATTTGGCATCATTCGTTTTTAAAATTGTGTTCAAATTTGTTAATCTACAGCTCAACTGGTATCACTGATTCAATGGACATGAGTTTGAGCAAACTCCGGGAGATGGTGAAGGACATGGAGGCCCAGTGTGCTGCAGTCCATGGGGTCGTAAGGAGCCGGATACAATTTAGTGATTGAACAACAAACAACAACAACAGCTCAATTGTCTGTCAACAAACCATGTTGGAGTATTTTAATGTGCCATCTGATCAGTATGTTTTCTGACTTGATGTTTTTAAGGAAAACCCATTTTTAAAATAATTTCCCCTCCTTTGCTGCTGCTAAGTCACTTCAGTTGTGTCTGACTCTGTGTGATCCCACAGATGGCAAGCCACCAGCCCAGGTTCCTGGGATTCTCCAGGCAAGAACACTGGAGTGGGTTGCCATTTCCTTCTCCAATGCATGAAAGTGAAAAGTGAAAGTGAAGTCGCTCAGTCATGTCCGACTCTTCGTGACCCCATGGACTGCAGCCTACCAGGCTCCTCCGTCCATGGGATTTTCCAGAGTAACTGGAGTGGGGTGCCATCGTCTTCTCCATTCCCCTCCTTTAGGGGCTATGAGTTCTGCCTTTAGCTGGGCCAATCAAGGAACTGAAAAGTGATATTCACCCCATTTGGGTGTGTGCCTACCGGTCTTTAGTCCTGTCTAAATAGTTTCAGAGAACAACAAAAAGGTACCACCATAACCTTGAATCTGTGGTTTTATCTTGCTCAGTGTTTTTACCTTTCAGACAGCAGCAGAGAAGAAATATGTTGCCCTGGCAGCCATCATCACAGCTCATCAGACACAGATCTGTGTGACAGGATGTTAAAACTGAAGTTCTGACTTAAACCCTAAGGTGACAGATTCAATATCAAAGTGAGTTGTGATACAGGAAAAAAAAATGTTGTCTATAAAAAGTATAAAAAGATTTGGAGGAGAATGCATTAGAGAACTCTCAATCTCCCCTAATCCCCAAAGGATCTAATAGGATGAAGAATCAGAACATTTGGGGAAAAGTGATTTTGGAGAGGGATTTGGGGTTCTGTGAGTCCTCTTCCACATTTTTCCCTACAAGGAAAGGTTAGCAGGGAGCCCGTTTTCATTTCAAGGCTGGTTAGAGGAACCTCAATGGGATCTTTCAGACACAGAGAGGGTGATGTGTCAACTACAACATGAGGTCCACAGGAGTCTAACCCAACCTATTCTATCCCACCATCTAGCACAATGGCTTACACATGTCCATAGTTGAGTTCTTATGGGTTTTTTTTGGGGGGGGGGTAAGAATTAAGTTTTGTAACATTAATGTTTACAACATTAATAGTATTCAAGTTCAGCTACATTATAAATTAGAAAGGCTTTTGTTTGATAAAATGTAGAATAATTTCATAAGATGTGAATATATCATTTAGATATATTACACATGGCTAGTAAATTTTTTTGCATTCTGATTAAGATGTTCAAATATCTAATAAATATTTTAAAAGTTCAATATTAGGAGAAATAGAAAATTACTCTTTAACAAATATGTGAGCCCTTTTTTAGTCTATGTAACTACATAAGAGAATATTAGAAATGCAGACAAAAATATATGTAGAACTATTATTTATAGTGTTATTATAATATTGTATTTAATACAGAAAAAATATAAATGTGCTATCAATAGGGAAATGATTGACAATTTTGATATATTCACAAAATTCAAAACATAAAACTTAAATTTGCTTAGGAAACACATTTACATAGAAATTCTACTAGATCTGAGTTCTAAATGTGTTTATCTCATAACAGTTATTTAAAATTCTGACTTAACTCCCCAATAGACAGTTTTTTTGAAAGTAAGACTATCCATCTACAATTCAGTGTCTGAAAAAGAGAATTTAATGATCTGAACCAGCAGAATTCCAGACCCAGGCTAAGGTGAGTTGCTCTGATCCAGAGCCTGCTCTCTCCCACCTTTTTGTTTTTGATTGGCACCCAGAGCTCAGGACTCAGTGATGAGGAAACTTTGTGAGTGAAAGTATTGCCTAAGCAGCAGAGAAGTTCTGTGTTAAAGTTCAGCTTTACCAGGATGCTCTTGGATATAAAGTAGACAGATATCAGAGGCTATCTGGACCCAAGAAAAAAATTCTCCAACATTTCTGAAGGCTGATATACAAGAGGGATGAAAGTAAGTCTGGCTGGGACAGATGGAGGAAGGCAGTTTCAGGAGTGCCCAGAGTGCAGTCTGAATAGCACGGATTTATTATTTCCTCGTTTGTATGACTCTCTGCATTTCACAGTATGACTAGTTTGGTAATGCCCATTCAGTATCATAGTGTTTATATAAAGGTAGTGCCTTCGAAATGAGTCAACAGACCACAACAAAATAAAATGGACAAAGCAATCTATGGCAAAAAGGAAGTAACTGGAGTTGTTTTCATGATCTGCTGCTGTCGCTGAATCGCTTCAATCCTGTCCGAGTCTGTGTGACCCCATGGACTGTTGCCCACTAGGCTCCTCTGTCCATGGGATTCTCCAGGCAAGAACACCGGGCATGGGTTGCCATGCCCTCCTCCAGGGAAGGCGTTTAATAATCCAGAAGTTGCCTCCCTTACACCAGGTTGTCACAGTGGAAAGAAGAGAGAGTCACTAAAAAGTGAGAGTGGCAACAATAATGTAAGGAATATGAACTATTTGTTTCATTCAAAAATAAGAAAGTAACATACAAAATGCTCATTAACTAACCAGAATATCAAGAACACTGGTAGCTTTCAAGTGATTGTGCCTTAGGACCTTATGAAGATAAAGAATAAACAACTCCCTCATTTTCATATTTTTGTTACATGACTCCAGCTGTTTAGATGGGTGACACTCGGAATACACAAATGCTCTGTGGCTGTTTTTACTTTTTCACTTAGAAATCTGGTTTGTGGTAGATAGCTCAAAACTATAGTCACGAAAACGCTCTGTGTAAATTTAGTGTAAAAGTTACTGAATATTCACATGGAAAATCCAGTTAAACATTTCAACTGACTCTGTTGAAGTGAGCACTGAGGAGGCCATCAAACATCAGGGGCAGCATTAATTATCAATCGAAAATCAAACTAAGGAATTACAAAAAGAATGGAAACACTGAATATGTAATCAGCACTTGGGGACAACTCAGTTTGAAATGAAGGAAGCGTGGTGAAAAAGGCTTACGGGTTATTATTACTGCTCAGTGCTATGAATTATATTCTTGGTTGCTGTGATGTGGCATGCCGTTGGCTTGCCACTTTACATTGCCCAGAAATAACTGGAAGTTGTTATTTCTCTTGGATGAAAATATGAGCTGGATTCGAGAAGTAACATCAGCACATGGAAAAACTAAATTTTTCTCATTGTAATGATGATAACACACAAAAGGACTATTCATATGACCAAATGCTAGGCTGCAGAATTTTTTTCTTTTTTTTTTTACCATTTCTTGTCCTCATTTATATGTTTCATTTTCCCCATTTTTCTTCTAGTTGTAGGAATTCTGCTCCAGATGTCTAATTAACCAGGTTATTATAAATGAAATATGAACAAGATAGAAAACACATTTTCCAATTAAAAAAAATCACGTAACTACCATGTGCTCAGACTTTCGTATGAAGGATTTGTGTGTCTGGATGCAGGTTACACTGATTCTTGGCACAATGAGACTCCTAGATTCAAAGTGAAAAATCTTATGTGAGGAGGTGATTGTGGAGCTCAAATAGCCCATCCCAAACAATACTATCAGGAATTAATGTGCATGTGGAATGGAAACAGATGTCAGTAACTTCAAGCACAAGAAATGAGAGAATTTTGAATAATTTTAAGTAGAAAAGTAAATGGTTATGAAAAATGTTTCTATTTTTCAAAGCCAAGCTTAACAAATTAATATTTATTTATAATTTCAAAATCCAGAATATGTGAATGGAATCCTCTATGTTAAGAAATATCTCATTGTCATCATCACAGAATGATTTCCTTTTTAGAAACATTTTTTCCTCAGCTCTCTTGTGGCTCATTTTTCCTTAAAAACACTATAAAATTTGCCTTATTTTTCTCATAAACAATGAGGATCTTAGTGAACAAAGAAAAATACTTTNTTAAGAAATATCTCATTGTCATCATCACAGAATGATTTCCTTTTTAGAAACATTTTTTCCTCAGCTCTCTTGTGGCTCATTTTTCCTTAAAAACACTATAAAATTTGCCTTATTTTTCTCATAAACAATGAGGATCTTAGTGAACAAAGAAAAATACTTTAAAAATCCACATACTTTAATGTTATTGCTTAGCTAGGTCAAAATTAAACTGTCACATTCAAAAGCATTACAATCAAAGGCATTTTTCTAAGACCATTACATTTTTGTTCACAAAGTGGTAAAGTTTACTAATTCAAATTTTTTGATGTTTTAGAAGAATTGGACTAAACTCTCTTTACAAATTCTGTGTGGCTATTTTTCCTTTTACTATGCTATTTTTCTTACCATAAGTGACATTATGAAACGATATTTAAATTCTAGTAATTTTATGTATTTTCCCTCTAAGAAACCAGTAAAAAGGAGTATTTGCAGTTCTTATTTGCAAAAAAAAAGTTAATGTTTCATCCCTTTGTTTTAAATAGTGGACAGCATTAGACAAAATTACTAGCTTTGTTAAAAAAATCTGATAATCACTTAAGCAAAAATACAGAATATCATCTTGGGAAAACAAAACAGAGACCTAAAATTTTGCATATGAATTGGGTTTTACATGATCCTTGAAAAGGATGTGATTTGAACCCCGGAATCTACAGGCTGCTTTTTAGTTTTACTGTCTACCATATATTAATAATATGTCACATGCATAATGCCTTTAGCTTAATAATTATATGTATGAGAGGTGTGATTACAATTTGTATAAATGCAGTTTACATTGGCAGCTTTATGGGGAATCTCTGATGATTTTTCTTTACTTTCTTGAATCAGTTTTAATTTCCTTAATATGCTATATAATTAGGACAAATGCCAACAACATTTTATAGTTTCATAGCATATCAGACCGTATCATAATGGATGAAAACAGGAAAAAATAAGATCCTGTTTTTGAATGACTTAAATGTTAATAACATTCATTAAAAACAACATTAGGAAAAAATTCATATACAAAGTCATCACCTTCCTTTTTACCTCCACTTCAAAACACTTACATTTTTTAGGGAGGACAATACTATTGACAAGTGAATGTAAGACTCCCAGATCACTATTTGTTTCTGTTATGCCAGAGAGGAGAAAAATAGATTTATATAAGAGCTTCACAGCTGTGTTTCAGAGACATATTGAGAGTTTTTTGTTTTTCTTCAAGGATATGTTACAATGATCATGCAGTCTTTGGAACTGTTGGTGAAAGCGGCTAAAATATGAGGTTGAATGTGGCACTGGTGTTCTTTCTTTTTTAAAGTCACCAATGGCACCCCACTCCAGTACTCTTGCTTGGAAAATCCCATGGTGGAGGAGCCTGGTAGGCAGCAGTCCATGGGGTTGCTAAGAGTCAGACATGACTGAGCAACTTCTCTTTCACTTTTCACTTTCATGCATTGGAGAAGGAAATGGCAACCCACTCCAGTGTTCTTGCCTGGAGAATCCCAGGGACAGGGGAGCCTGGTGGGCTGCTGTCTATGGGGTCACACAGAGTCGGGCACGACTGAAGTGACTTAGCAGCAGCAGAAATGACCATAATTTGCAGTCAGGACATGCTCTTGAAGCTTTAGTTCAGTCACTCTCCAGTAGTATTTAGGTAGGACTTACTCTGAACCATTCTTGGGAGGAGTTGGCAGTCCCTGGCTGGGTGGCATTCTATCTACCCTCAGCTCCCACCTCCCCCATGAGCTGTGTCTCCACCCTTATCTATCTCATTGCTACTTTGGTGAAAGTCGCTCAGTAGTGTCCAACTCTTTGTGACCCCATGGACTATATAAAGCCCATGGAATTCTCCAGGCCAGAATACTGGAGTGGGTAGCCTTTCCCTTCTCCAGTGAATCTTCCCAACCCAGGGATGGAACCCAGCTCTCCCACATTGCAGGCAGGTCTCCCACATTGCGGGCTACTTTGGTAGTAATGATGAAAAGATTAGGGATGTATTTGGTCTGTGGAAGTAGAGCTACTGTTGCCACACTGAGCTGCAATAAGATATATCTGTCTATTTTCACCCTGCGACAACTACAGTAATGAAGGTTAATAATTTCTGCTGGTTTTGATGTCTTCAAAGGAGGGTTATTTTGTGATTCCAGCGTTCAATACACTCTAATATGAATGCCAATATCTTCCAACATTCCTTTTGATAGCTGAAGATACACTCAAAGCTGTCTAGCTGGGGTTCTAAAATGCCCCAGATGATTGAGGTTCTCAGTTCTGTGGTTGTTGGAATTCTATTGCAGGGAAATGAGGGGGATTGTTTTTCTATGAAGCTGATATTACTGTATAGCACAGAACACCCTCCCTGTTCCAACAGTACTTATTTTACAAATAAAATTTGTGGTTTTTCTTATCTCAGGCTTGGCCTCCTTCTTCATATATTCAGAATATATAAAGAACTCTTACAACTCAATAATATTAAAAAAAAAAACCTAGTCTTTAAAAAGGCAAAAGGCTTGCATGGTCATTTCTCTAAAGAAGGTATACACATGCTCAAGAAGCACAATGGTGAATTGTTTGGCACATGAGTTTTATCTCAATGTTAAAAAGAAGAATTGAACATATATTTTAGTACTGAAAAATACAGTGACTAGAGGATCATCAAAAAAAGCAAGAGAGTTCCAGAAAAACATCTATTTCTGCTTTATTGACTATGCCAAGCCTTGACTGTGTGGATCACAATAAACTGTGAAAAATTCTGAAAGAAATGAAATACCAGACCACCTAATCTGCCTCTTGAGAAACCTGTATGTAGGTCAGGAAGCAACAGTTAGAACTGGACATGGAACAAAAGACTGGTTCCAAATACGAAAAGGAGTACGTCAAGGCTGTATATTGTCACCCTGCTTATTTAACATATGCAGAGTACATCATGAGAAACACTGGGCTGGGTGAAGCACAAGCT
>SJYV01006970.1:336431-432026 GCA_006410875.1 Neotragus pygmaeus
TGACTTGATGGACGTGAGTCTGAGTGAACTCCGGGAGCTGGTGATGGACAGGGAGGCCTGGCGTGCTGCAGTTCATGCAGTTGCAAAGAGTTGGACATGACTGAGCGACTGAACTAAACTGAATGAACTGAACTGAACTGAAAGAGCTCAGTGTGGATTAAACAGCAGGTTAGACAAAGCTGACTAAAGAATTAATGAACTGAAAGATAGGTTGATAGTGATTAACAATGATTTAATGACCACCTATACTGATCAGTAACTTTAAGTAAAACAACCACCACAACAATATTCTGGGGTTTTGGTGCCCAGCTTTAAAATCTTTCATATAAAAACCCTATACTATTTAGTGGAGGAACAACTCAAGCAACCGATTATCCTAGTCAGAGGATGTCAGAATACTGTTGTGCAGTGGATGAAAGCACTGTATAAAGATAGTATGTATGACTACACATGGGTTGTTTGCCTAAGTGTCTAGTGTGAGAGGCATTACGAGACTGCTCCTACTGTTCCTTTTGTTCTCCAAGGAACAAAACAAAGAAGTTAAGTAAGAAATGGACGAGATTTTCTTCTCTGATAATTGTTCCATCTGGGACCATCTCAGCGCCTGTTTCAGTTGGGTGTTCCCTCTTTTTACTGTAAATCACGTTTTATACCTATTTGTAAGTCATGTAATTTTTAGTTACTTGTACATTGTGTGTAAAGTAGGGACTGAAATAAACATTTACACTTAGTAAAAACAAAAAAGAGAGATGGATGAGATTTTTGAAATAAAGCACCGGATCTTGTTTTTAATAATGTGTTATTTGGTAGTAGTTCGGACACGACTGAAGCGACTTAGCAGCAGCAGCAGCAGCAGCATCTTACCTTCTAGCTTTTTAATTTTTGTGTATCAAATACATCTCAGAAATCTACTTGAATACTCAGTTTTCAGCTTGATATATACATGGTATTTATGAAAAATCTGAAGATTACTCATTGGTCCCCTTCTAATAATAAATATAAAAGTAGAAATCTTATTGAAACATTGGCACTTAGAAATCCAGAGACCTTACACACAAAAGGAAAGCCAAATATTTGTGGTAGTTAGTCACCATTATAAATAGATTTGCAGCAGCAAATCAAATGTAACATTAAATCATTCTGAAGTGAAAGTAAGCATTCTGTAAAAATATGAGAGAAGTACCCGGAACAGAAATTTAGTTCATTTTACATGGATATTTGAAGTAAGTGTTCTTTGAATTTAATGCTTCTACTTAATATTAACGTTGAAATTTTAGTTCACAGTGAAAACAACCACTCTGTAGGATTCTACAGTTCTTTCTGTTTTTCACAAAGTAGCCAGTCTGATATTATTCCCTAAGCTCCAAATTGAGGTGGAGTATGTATTTAATACCTCATAAAATAGGTAAAATTCTTCATTTTAATATTTTAACCTAAGGATAACTGAAAACATAAAACTGATCCATTGCAAAAGACTTCTTTTCTGACTTTACTAAAAAGGAATACTCAAAATAACAGTAACACCAAAACCAGCAAAAAATAAACACACGTGCACATTAAAGCGGCCCTTATGCTAACACAAAAGCTTGTTTTTCAAGGTACTTTTTAAATTGTTCTTTTTCTTTAAGAAATTTCCTAAAAGTCAGTTGCCTTCAACAGTAGAGTGTTTCTCTCCCACTCTGGGTACCTCTCATGGCCAGCTAAAGAATTTGACTAAAGTCCTAGGAAAACTGATGGCTTTATGTTTCTTATTCTGAAAGCTTACTAAAGATGGTTACCATAAAAACATGTACATATCTCAACAGAAACATAATGACCACATCTATAAACATCAGAGTACTGAAGAAAGACTAAGGAACTGTATTCAGAGTGGCAGCAATTTTTACAAATTATAAGGTGACCACACACTAAAAAATTTACATTTCAAGGGAGAAATAGCAGATACCAACAGTGATTATTTTAAAGTAAAAGATGAACACAGAATAAATGTTATAGTAAAAAGAACACTCTAAAGGTCATTAAAAGGCACTTTAAAAACTGATTTAAGCATAAATACCATTAAAAAGGAATTCACCACCTTTTCTATTTCTTTCTCACATGTCAGTCCCACACCTGTTTTGAGTGTTCAGAAAGTCAATGCTCCAACATTTCCCAAATCCTCAAGCTAAAACTCTCAAGAGGTTTTGATCTTTTCCCTTAATAAGAATGTGGTAAAATCAGATTGTTTGGCTTCTATTTGAATTCTGCATTTCAACTTTCTCTGTTCATTGTGGAAATGGAGAGACCTGTGTCACTGCAGTCTGCCCAGTGACATACATATTGGACCCTATTTTTTCAATGTACCATAAAATAGCACTGGGTAGTATGTCACTGGTTCTTCCCTTTTTCCAATAAATACAGCACTAACGTGCAGCGTGTCATTGCATTTCACTGCTTTACACGCCTTCCTCTTTTGCTAGACTGTGAGACAGTTAAAGACAGAGAATATATTTTCATTGCTCCCTAAGTCTGTTTCATCTAGCATAACACATGGCACATCATAGGTGTTCAATAAATATTTATTCCATCAAAAGTAATCTAGACTTTCTTGCAACTGAACATATCTACTATGTTTTAAATTCAAGTATTCTCTTTTGAGTTTATTTCAGATTTGCCTTTTATTTTAAAAGCAGGCAAAAAAAAGCAATCCAAACCCATTTCTCTGTGTTAAGCTAACATGGACATTAAAAAAAAAATAATACGACACTATGATTTTCACTAAACTAGGAAAGGTTATTTTGGAGAGAGACTTTAGATATTTGAAGTAGTAATTACTTCCTCCATAAATGTTACCTTTAGAGTCAAATACTGCTTTCTTGTTGCAGTTCAACTTTTTTACTTAAAGGAAAATGTCTTTTATTCACAATTCACTGTACTGTACTACTATATGTGGTAATTCTTCTTTTCATTTGTTTCTGTAGCATTGCAAAGTCCACGAAACATCATAATAATGACAGTAGCTTACACTTTTTCAGTGTTTTTTCTGTGCCAAGCATTTTACCACGCACTTGACATACCCACACAAAACTTATCATATGTGTGAAATTATATACCTATCTCCACCCTTTAATCTATCCATCTATCTGTTTATGTACCTATCTATCCATCTATCCATCCATTAATTTTCCCATTGGTAAGATTTGTAGACAAAATAATAATACAGGGAAAATCATGTGAAGATTTTCATTCTTGTTTCTTTAAAGTTCTGAGTATCCAGCAACAAAATTTAATACCATATTTGTGTAATTTTAGAACAATGATCCATTTTAGTAAAGTACTTGTGTAATCATCTATAAAACAAAAACTAACATTTGTTGGGTTATAGTTAAACATTTCAAGTCACTGCAACTAGGAATCCAAGAGTATTTCTTCTAAATTGAATAAATGAGATATCAACTCTTACATGATGATCATCAACACCTCATGTTGAAACTGTTATCATATATAACTTACCATAGACTTGGGTTTGGTTCCAGAATTGGCCACTGGGGTGGAAGACTGTGGGTCAGTGGACTCAGTGTTAGAAGACAAATTTATTTGTGTCTGATTTATCGAAGTAGTATCTGTTCCACTCTCAGGTCCTGATTCCAGATCCTATTAAAAAATTCATTGATATGAAGGATATGTCCATACTCTCTACATGCCTTTCTCCCTGCCTCCCACTCATTTTCACCTCCTCCTCCTCCCAGCACACACAGACACACCACATAGTTATGACAAACAACACTGGCCTGTCACACAAAACCATGCACTATTTTGTATTAATGATTGTACTCTTTAGGGGGTCTCGTTTTAGAATCCAAATACTGAAAAGAGGTAATACACTCCTTTAGTAACTTAACAGCCAATTGTACATTGGAAAGGGCAGTAGTGCTCGGTAGCTAGGACACTGCAATAAGTCGGGAGATATTAATACAAGCCCATAGACAACTCTGGCTCATTGTGTGACCCTGAGTAACTCACTTCACGTTCCTCACGCAATGGAGTTATGGGTGTCAAATGAAAAGACAGTTCTCATTTCTTCTCACCTCACTCTATGTTCCCATTAAATCTGCATGGTGACACCTACTATCATGGCCTGGAATCATTTAGCTCAAGGGTATGTCTATCTAATGAACTAAAAGCTATTTAAGGGCAGAATTATGGGCATATTTGTCATATGTAATTCAATTCCCTGATTTGAAAATGAATATAATAATTGCAGGCACTCATAGAGGCTTATGAAGATTAAGCAAGATAATGCAAATTGTATACAACAAGCACACATTCAATTTCATTAAATGATAGGCATTACTGTAAATAATGTTATTATTAATTCATTATGTTTTCTGAGCAACTAGTGCACAATATGTGAATAAGACATGCCTGTTCAATGAACGTAATTACTCAGTAATCACTCCAAAGGTTGTGCCTTTAATTTACTAAATGCTATCTTCATGTTATACAGTAGCTAGAACACAAAGGAAAGGCAAGGATGAGGAGAATGCAAAGGGTAGTGGGTGGGAGGGAAGTGAAGCCATACATCACTTGATAGTTTTATCCTGAGAAAATTATGATTTAAATATCTTTGTGTCTACTCTTTCTACATCTCAATTTTGCCATGGCCCACATGCTTAAATATCATCTATCCTGGACCCCGACTCTCTGGTCTTATGTTCTACCATTCTCTAGTTTCCATATGCTTCTGCTATACTTGCTGTCTGTCAGTCCTTCTAGTACATCAAGGTGGTTCCTAGAGTAGCAACTATGCTGTTTCTAATCCCTAGCCCAAGTACTTCCCTTTGCCAGCCCTTGTCACTCAGCTCTCAGTTTGAATATCACTTCTTCACAGAAGCATCCTTTGACATTCCAAGCTCAAATAGTTTCTTCTCTTCAACCTCCATAGCATATCATTCTGTTTTACAATCTTATCACCTTGTTTATCTACTATATATCAAGTTTATCCATCCACCATCTCTACCTATGCATGTATCATCTATCCACCTTTCATTCATTTCCATATCTAATCCTTTAATGTCTCCCTTTATTGGGAATCTATGTATCACTAGAGTAGGGATTTCACCTGTCTTGTTCATTGATACATGCACCAGGCTTATAATAGTACCTGGCACTTAGAATATGCTCATAAATATTGTTTTATGAAAGAATAACTAGACTGACAGATATTAATATTTAACCAAGAGCTTCCCTTGTGGCTCAGCTGGTAAAGAATCTGCCTGCAATGCAGGAGACCTGGGTTCAATCCCTGGGTTGGGAAGATCCCCTGGAGAAGGGAAGGCTACCCACTCCAGTATTCTGGCCTAGAGAATTCCACGGACTGTATAGTCCATGGGTTTGCAAAGAGTCGGACACAGCTGAGCAACTTGCACTTTCAAGGAGGCACAACATCTCTACATTAGAAACTATAAGATATTGATGAAAGAAATTGAAAAAATAAAATTGTGAAAAATATCATGCTACCCAAAGTGATGTATAGATTCAGTGCAATCCCTGTCAGAATGCCAATGACATTTTTTCATAGAAAAGGGAAAAAAAATTCCTAAAATTTGGCTGGAACCACAAAAGACTGTGGATAGCCAAAGCAATCTTCAAAAATAATAACAAAGCTGGAGGCATCACATTCTCCTATTTCAAATTTTAGTACTACAGTAATCAAACAGTATGGTACTGGCACAGAAACAGACACAGAGATCAATGGAATAGCAATAGAGAGCCATGTACAGTCAACTAACATTCAACAACGGGGTTAAGAATACTCAGTGGGGAATAAGAGTCTTTTCAATAAATGATGTTGGGAAAATCAGATATTCACATGCAAATAAATTAAATCGGATCCCCATCTTATACCATTCACAAAATTTAACTTCAAGTGAATTAAAGATGTAAATGTAAGATCTGAAGCTGTAAAACTCCTATAAGAAATCATAGAGAAAATGCTTCTTGACATTGGCCTTGGCAACAATTTTTTTGGGTATAACACCAAAAGCACAAGCAATAGCGGCAAAAGTAAACAAATGGGACTATATCTAACTATATGGCTTCTGCACAGCAAAGGAAACAACAGAATGAAGATGTAGCCTATAGAATTAGGAGACGATATCTGCAAACCTAATATTGATAAGGGGTTAACATACAAAATATATAAGGAACTTATACAACTTACTAGCAGAAAACAAATCTGACTAAAAAATGAGCAGAGTGCCTGAGTAGACATTTTCCCAAAGACATACATGTAGGCAACAGGTACACGAAATGATGTGGAACGTCACTAATTATCAGGGAAATGCAAATTAAAACCACAGTGAGATATCACTTCACACCTGTCAGAATGGCTATCATAAAAAAGACAAGAGATAATGAGTGTTGACAAGAACATGGAAAAAAAGGGAATTCTAGTACACTATTGGTGGGAATATAAAGGAATATAGTTACTATGGAAAACAGTATGGAGGTTCCTCAAAAAGTTAAAAAAAGAACTACATATAATCCAGCAATTCCACGTTTGGGTATACATCCAAAGGAAATGAAATCACTGTCTTGAAGACACCTCTGCACCCTTCTGTTAATTGTTATATTATTCACAAAAGCCAAGACATGGAAACAACCAAAGTGTCTATTGGTGGATAGACAGATGGATGCAGAACATGTGATGTATATAAATATATACAGATACACACATATACACACAAAATGGAATACTGTTTACAGAAAAGAAAGAAATTCTGCCTCTTCTGACAACATGGAAGGACCTAAAAGCATTATGTGAAATGAAATAAGAGAAATACAAATACTTTGTAAATCTCACTTATGTGTGAAATCTAAAATAGGGCAAAACAGAAACAAGATAGAGTGGTGGCTGCCAGGGGCTGGGAGATGGGCAAAGTGGGGACATGTGGGTCAGAGGGTACAAGTTTCCAGTTATAAGATGTGTAAGTTCTGGGGATCTAATCTTCACTTTCGTGACAGTATTAACATCACTCTATTATATGCTTGAAAGTTGCTAAGAGATTAGATATTAAGTGTTCTCACCACATACATACACACAGGCACACAATTGTAATTATACTAGTTGATGGATGTGTTAGCTAACCTTATTTGGTTATTATTTTGCAGTTAAAAACTGTAACAAATCATTACATTGTATACTTTAAATATTGTTATATGTCAACTATATCTCAATAAAGCTCCAAATAGAAATTTTAAAAGTGGATAACAAAGAAAGTGTATAAAATACATACAAAAGAATAATAAATATGAAACAGAATACAACAGTCTTTAAGTATGTGTGTCTGTATAAACATATAACCCTAACCAAATTTCTCATTCCTGAGTGATTTCAGATTAAGGGCTACATTTTTTTTTTTTTTGCATGGAAAAGACATTTTACCATAAGAGAAAAATAATGTATTATAATTTCATATTGAATCAACATTAAATGGATAATCATAAATAGCAGGTAATTTATAAACATCAAATGCATAATCTTTAAGTAGCAGGTAGTTTTTAAGCCATTTCTATTTGACATTTATCAGAAGCCATTTGCATCAATTTTCCTTCCTGTTTATGAATTAATTAGGTAAATAAGAGGGTAACCTTGCACCTTTCTAACAATATAATAATTCTTAGGTAAAATAATAAATATTTTAAAAACCCACCACTAATTGTGCTTTTACCATTTATAGACAATACTGTACTGTTCCATGTTCACAAACTTTTTGGAAGATATTATTATTATCACCTGATGGATGATGAAGCCAAAGCTTAAAGCAAGTAACTTGACTAAGTTCACAGTCTGTGGCAGGACTGACATTAAAACTCAGATCTGTGCGACCCTCACTTGTTCAGCTCTATCAAGGCAGCCTTCATAAATGTTAGCTCTACCCTTACGAATCTATTTGCAGGGCAGGAGGAGAGACACAGACACTGAACAGCCATGAGGACATGGTGGTGAGGTGGGAGGGATGAACTGGGAGACTGGGGTTGATATATATATACTGCCATACAGGGGGAAGCTGCCATGTAGCACAGGAGCTCAACTTGGTGCTTTGTGATCCCCTAAATGGGTAGGGCTGGGATGGGGTTTGGGAGGGAGGTCCAAGAGGGGGGTATACAAGCGCACACATAGCTGATTCACTTTGTTGTATAGCAGAAACTATACTCCAATAAAAATACCCTTATTTTATTTTTAAAGCCATTCTTTACGACTCCAGCTCATATTAACACCCTTTATTATAGAGAATCTGCCTGCAATGTGGGAGACCTGGGTTTGATTCCTGGGTTGCGAAGATCTCCTGGAGGAGGGTATGGCAACCCACTCCAGGATTCTTGCCTGGAGAATCCCCATGGACAGAGGAGCCTGGCAGACTACAGTCCACAGGGTTGCAAAGAGCTGGACACGACTGAGCGACTAAGCACACAGCACATTATATGTAGAACTCACTCTAACCTTTACTTATAAATAATTTCAAACTGAGGTCACTGTTTCATTGTATGTCTTCCCCTCCGTCCTCAACTGGAGATTCACAGTGGAATATGAGGGTGTGTCAGAGGAGGCTTCTCTTCTGAATCTGGGACAGAGCTCCTTGATGGACAGTCAAGGTCATAATCATCTGTTATAACCCACTTATTCCGTGGCACAATTATCAAATGGAATGGAAATCGCATGTGGAAAAATTGTTGATGATGAGAGAATGTTAAAATTAGCTTTAAACACCAAGGAACAGAAATAAAGAAAAAGGGATGACTTAGAAAAACACAGAGACCAAAAAGAAATTTTGAGGGATTCAGGCTATGTCTTATTCATCTTTAGCCTACTGTCTGGTGTGAGTGAAGACATGGGAGAAGGAAAATGAATTAACAAATACCAAATATGTAGTCTGTATCAGATCTTTGAATGCATTTACACGTCTTCTTTCATTAACTCCTCCCAACCGGCCACTAAGTAGGAAACAATCTCTCCTGCTTTTATGTGAACTTGAAGTTGAGAAATTAAATACTTATGTTCTCAGACATTCAGTTGCAGAGCTGGCATGTGAACCCAGGCCTGCAGACTCTAAAGTTTATGTTTCTATTGTATTATTGGGCTTATTTCGATTATCTGCTGAATTAGAAACTCAGAAACACATTTTTATTTACAGAATCAACCACTGCTCAGTGAGGATGGTTATGGTCCATGAGACAGTGCATGTGATAGAAAATCCAGTTTACACTTGAAACGGAGAGAGAAGAAATAGATGTAGGCAAATAGCTCTTGTTCTGTACTATCTTTACCTTCCAACAAAGAACCACATGTAGCAGGTAAGGGCTGTTTTGCTCTCTGAGCTGGAGACAATAATATGGAGTTTTATTTAGCAGAAATCTGTGATGTGCTTTTTCCCCCTAAATACCTAGTACTGAGGAAAGGTCAATGTAGAAGGAAAAGAAGAACCATTAAAGAGATAGGGAGAGATTAGCAATTCACAATAGAAAACTTTAAAAGAGAAAATGTATCCCATATGTCCATTAATGGCAAAAAAGTACTGAGAAGCCTCTCCTATTGAAAAGTAGGGCTTTACATTTACTGAAAATGATGAAAATGAGCACAAAGTGAAACAGTGAAAATGAGCATAAAGCTTCTCTACATCTTTCATCTGTAAACAAGGTTAAAACACCCTTCTTGTTGGTCTTCAGGAGGCTACTCTGGTTGTGTTTCCTTCACTTGGATGTCTGTCCTACTGAAGTATGTGTGAGACACTATGGCACCAGGGGAGGAGTGATTCTGTCTGGGAAGACATATGGAGATTTAGGGAAGACTTAAGGAAATGGCAACCCACTCCAGTACTATCGCCTGGAAAATCCCATGGATGGAGGAGCTTGGTAGGCTACAGTCCACGGGGTCGCAAAGAGTCGGACATGACTGAGCGACTTCCCTTCTCCTTCTCCCTTCTTCACTGTAAAGAAAACATCTGAGATGAATCCTGAAGGATAAGGAAAAATTATCCAGAAGGTTACAAACAAGAAGAAAAATGTCATTTCTACTGGCTTTCTAGGTCTAGACTGAAGTATTTAATGTCTTATTTTTTCATTTTTAAATTAAAATTGCTTTTTATTCAAGGTATCAGATTCCCATAATAGTCAGCTATGAAAAGAAGTATGGGATAGTGGTTGAATGACATGGCTCTTATACATACAATTACTAACTTTTCTATTCTTTTTACTCTGAACAATGTTATAAGGAAGGAATGTGTTAGCATACGTAATGCACACTATGTAATTCATTCATGTATACTAAGGTTAGCTACTAATTTAACTTATTTTCTGTGAAATATTCTGTACCACAGTCAGAATAAGTCTTGAATAACTTCATAATCAATAGTAGAACTATACAAAATAATTTGATACAGAATAGTTCTATTTTGGTAGATTTTCAAAAGGGGTCCATGGTTTAATTAAAAGTAAATTCTACCATCATGTTTGCTAGATATGCAAAAACTAAGCCATTTAATATGAACATAATATTAAATACGTGAAGTATATAGACATTTTGGCATATATGTCTTCTAAATTTTATCTTGGGCGTTAGACTCTCAAATGAGAGTCTATCTTATATGAAATTAATGCACAGTAGAATGAAGTTCTCACCTCTGTCCTATTCATTATGTTTCACTGAGTGAATTTTAGAGTGTTCTCAAGTTGATTTCAGGTAAATTCTTTCTTGTAATATGCTGAGTTAGTTCAATCAGCATTCATTCCTCCATCCATCCACGTGCCTACCCATCCACCCATCTACTTGCCCACTCATCCACCCACTCATCCATCCATCCAATCATTCATCCATTCATCCACAGATACTTATTAACCATCTTCTATATCCAGTGTAAATTTGTGGGAAACTGGAAATAAAATACTAAACAAGATAAACACAGCATCGCTCATGGTGTTTACAACATATCAGAGAAGACTGACAATGAGGGAGACAACAGCAATGAAGAGAATTTGATCACTAGGAAGCAAAGTAACTTCCCAAAGTGACCCTCTTTCCTGTCTAATAAGAACCATTTTCTTCTGAATCACACACGTCTCTTATGGACTCTGCGTGAAGCCTAGAATGATTTGAGTGATCTTTATGGAACACTATCAGGGTCACATGGGGGTAGATTGGGCCATCCTAGATGTTTCCTTCTCAGAGGGCCTCTGTCAGTGCAGGGACACATTCACAGGTGGGAAGCGGGAGGTGGGAAGCTCACAGGGACTTGCCGCCGCAGGCTGGTTGGTGTGCTGGATGGAGAGGAGCTGGAGCTGAGGGCATTCTCAATGTCCTGATCGAGCTGGTCCAGTTTCATGATCAGCAGCACCATCGAGTCTAGTCGCGCCCTATCTCGATCTTCCCTTATTTCCTGAGGAACAGAACATGCCGTTACTGAATCTGAAAGGCCATTTCTTGGAAGGAATAAAAAGTTCCCTGTTCTTCAATGGGACACAAAGGACACAATAATAGGCAGTCTTCTATTTAAGGGGGCAGGAACGTTCTATTCTGTACCATCAGTGGACTGTTCACTGGGAAAATACCGACCTCCTGCCAAGAAGGCATTTTTACAGGAATATTAAATATATGTTTTCTAGAGCAAGGCACAATGAAAAAGAGGCATAACATCTATGATACTGATACATTTACTATTTTCAGATTATCCTTGGGAAAAGTTGTAGATTTATTCTTCTTTTGTCAAATCAGTTATACACACAAATCATTTATAACATACTAATAATTGTTTTTAGGTTTTAAGGATGCATACAAGATAGTATTTTTGGATGACTATTTCTGAGTACAGTAAAAAAAATAGAAAAAGAATCAAATAAGGCAAAAAGTTTTGTTTGTTTTGTTTTTTGTATGACACCACTTACTTACTGCTTTTTCAAGCTGTGTTATTGCCAATATTCATTTCCTTTTTTAAAATTTTATTTTTCTTTTAATATAAATTTATTTACTTTAATTGGAGGCTAATTATCTTACAATATTATAATGCTTATAAGCCAATATTCATTTTCAACCTTCTTTCACACACTTTTGAAAAAAACAAAAGCCTCTACAATCACATGAATTGTGCTTACTTACTTTGAATTCTCTATAACATAGACATATATTTATGGAAATACTTTTTCTTATAAAAATAGTTAAGCTTCTCACTGACCATACAGAGTTATTTGCACATGACTGTTTACTATTTTTGTGTGTTCAAGTCATTAGTATTAGGAAACTTTAAAATGTTCTGTAATGTGCAAAGTATCAGGGTTGGGCAGAGTAAGGGTAAATGAAATAAAAAAAAAACAAAACATGAAAGCACTGTGAGTTTCCTTAGAAGCAAGATCTGTTGAGAGGTGTCACGGACTCAGAACCAGCCCCTTTGAGGTAAATCGTCATCTGTGACTCATGCTGCCATTTTCTCATCTGTCTAAGATATTTACCTGGGTTAAATCAGCTTTGAAAGGACCATCAGCAGTGACCTCAAAGGGAAACTCTACTGTGATGAAAGCCTGAAGGGTGTGGGTACAAGGGAGTAGTTAGGAGGTTTTGCTAAGGGGATGGATTAGTGGCAAGAAAAAGGTGACTACTTGAATCAGATCTTTGATTTTGTTTTTGGACTTTTTCTTTTAATCACCCTAAATTCCCTAATCATTATTAGGGCAGACCCCAAAGAACAAGGACTAGGGTAATTACATGGAGTCATCTAATGCCATAGGGGGTCTCTGTACTTCAAACAGGTAAAGTAGACTGTTAATATTAACAAAAACTATTTTTCACAAGTCAAATAATTAGTTTATCAGATTAAGTTGGTTGAAAAATCATTAATTCAGCTACCATTAAGAAATTATTTGGGTAAGCTGAACCTGTGCTTGGTTGAAAGTTTAATGTCAAACTGAAAGACTTAGTCCTACTTCCATAAAGTCATTAATTTTGAGAATACATTAAGAATTTTTCTGAGTTATGTTAATTCCCTCAGAGTACTATACTGTAATTATTTATTCAGTTTCCTGCCATCATCTGTGTTGTCTAAAACAGTTAATGAGGCTTTGATAGAGAATTACAGAACTTTTGTGATCATAAAGTTTCATTGTGCTTAAGAAGG
The DNA here is from genome assembly GCA_006410875.1 of Neotragus pygmaeus. NCBI lineage: Eukaryota > Metazoa > Chordata > Mammalia > Artiodactyla > Bovidae > Neotragus > Neotragus pygmaeus. The sequence goes on from SJYV01006970.1 coordinate 349,574, forward strand.
GCCAGGATATTTGCAAACACATCTGAATGTTACTCTATATCATATTCCTCAATGCTATAGAACTTCGTTATATTTTTTAAATGTTATTTATAGTAAAACCCTCCTTATACTTTAAAATAGAGTCCCCAAAATATTAAAATTTTTTAATTCTCTTCTAAATAATACAGAAAATGGAAGAATCTGCCTGAATAGAAGACTCAAAATCTCCTTAATTACTCCCTCAATGTATTTGCTTATATAATTTCCTTCTCATTTAAACCAAACTTGTGTTTGGCAAGGTAATGTTCTTTGCATATCTCTGTGTTCACATATGCTTTTGTGTGATTGTCTTTCATTCACCAGTCATAACATCCTCAAGCATAAAGATGAGGTTTTACCACTAGGCAGACACAGAGTCAAGTTTTACGCTGCATATGCAACACTTTTACAGGAATAAAAATATTAATGAAATCAATGGGAGCCAGTGGAATAACATTTCCTGGAGTGTGAGAAAATATGTCCTGATATTTTTCCAGCTACTAAGTTAACGTTGGATAAAACAGAATACCCTGAAGCTATCCTACCTATCAACAGTAGACTTAGAAACAATTTGTATTAACTGGATGCTGAGATTGTGCTTAAAAACTTTTTCAAGTCTGTGGGCTGAGCATCGAATTATTTTAAATGACCTGCCAAAAGAATAAAATCAAGCAACCTTGGTCTAAGATATTTCTTTAGAGAAATAAGCTTATTGCGTTTCCCTTTCATTCATGGATGCTTCCTTGTTCATCATCTATTACAATGTTCAGCCTGAAATGTAGTGTACAGACTAGCATCAAGCATTACACATTAAACATCACAAAATAGAGTTGGCTACAAGTCAGATGCTTTGGATAAATCTTTTGTCCTTGTTAAAAGCTCAAGTATGAATATTTTGCAAAGTTCTAACTTTTCATATGTCCATGGCTAAATTCCAGCAAATAGCTCATGTCTGAAAACAAAGCTGTATGTTTGCAGATTCTGGCAAGGTTGAACTCTACAGCAGAGCTTTCATTTCACACTGTCACTACAGGCCAGGGGAAGAGAAACTTCTTAATGAGCGAGGCTGCCTTAGTTCTATGTATTTCAGTAACTTAATCCCCTTAAATCAAAGCCAAGACGTGAAATTTTCTCCCCTCCCATCTTCCCTGCAGTCACAACTGTTCTGTGAAAGGGAACAAAACATTCATCAGTAAATAAGAGATAGAAAATCTCTGCTGTCTTCAATATTATAGTCAACATGAGAAGACATAAGGAAAGTAAAAAAATTCATATACATAGTTTCTGATAGGAACAAGGGTAAGAAGAAAATAGATAGGGTAATGAGGTATACAGTAACTGCAAGGGAAGTGTCCCATCTGGTGGAGTGTGGTCAGAGAAGAGCTTTCTGCCAAAGTAAGAGTAAACCATGATGGGGATGAAAAAAAAAATGAGGTAGAGGAGAGAAAGAGACAAAGATAGAAATGGAGAGAGAGAGAGAGAGAGAAATAAGGAAGGAAGGGAGGGTGTGAGGTGGGGAGGGGAGGGAGGAGGAGGAGAACAGACTGTAGTAGAACCCAGAAATCAGTGTCCCGTGCAGGGTGGAGAGTGATGAGGATGCTGAGGTAAGAACAAGTTTGGTGAATAAGAGGAAATGAAAAAAGGTTAGGAAAGCCAGGAGAGGGAAAGTGAGTGGGAGAGTGAGTGGGTGCTAGGACAAAATGAGGCTAACTATAAACAGGAGCCAAACTGTATTCTGTTACAAAAGTCACTGTAAGGAGGTCAATTTTATTCTTTGTGTAGTGAGGCCACGGGCAGGATATAAGCAAATGAGTGATTCAGTGTGTTTTTCAAACTTTCAGCGTTCTTGCCACATTTTGACAACCAAACATTTTTGAAACCTCATCACATTTTATGTCCAGCAATGCCACACAACTAATACAGGTAAAACAGTTTAGTTTATCCTAAGATGATCCAACCAGTCGATTCTGAAGGAGATCATCATTCTTTGGAAGGAATGATACTAAAGCTGAAACTCCAGTACTTTGGCCACCTCATGCAAAGAGTTGACTCACTGGAAAAGACCCTGATGCTAGGAGGGATTGGGGGCAGGAGGAGAAGGGGACGACAGAGGATGAGATGGCTGGATGGCATCACTGAATCGATGGATGTGAGTTTGAGTGAACTCCGGGAGTTGGTGATGGACAGGGAGGCCTGGCATGCTGCGATTCATGGAGTCGCAGAGTCAGACACGACTGAGCGACTGAACTGAACTGAAGATGATTCTTCCAGTTCTAACCATAGTCCTTTTTTTCTGCTGAGGTCCCACGTTACAGTGATTATAAGGAAATAATATAAATTTTAATAATCAAGTCCTATACATTTTGAGATCAAAGTGAAAAAGAAGTAACTGTTTAGGATCCTATTTCTTGGAAGTAGGGAGTGAGTGGGCAGTGATATGTCAGAAAATCTTTAGCAACTGGATCTCCAAATAAAAAGAAAGCCCTAATTTGTAGTGTGTGCCGACTTTTCTGTAGTGTAAATACATCCATGGCCAATTTCTAGCTCCCAGCTAGACATTACTGAATGCAGTTTTGGTCTGTGGCGAGGTAATGCATAGGGGCTCCAACACACACACTAGGAGTGGCGACCAGTAGGATAGAGAATCATTCTTAGAACCTGACTTGAATGGAAATACTGACAATTAAACCAACAGCTGTAATGAAGGTATAGTCAACATAATCATATATTGAAATAATGAATTTTATTTACTCTCCCTGATATTTGCTTCCATTGCCCAGGTAGAGTTCAGTATATATTGTAGGTTTAAATTTAATGACCTTCTGGAAGTTTCTCTTTTTTTCTGGTAGTGGCTCCTTTATCTACCTTCTTGGTATTATCCCTTATCTATGTTTGCAAAACTCCCTAAAATGTATTATCATGAGCATATCTATTTACATTTTTACTTAAGTAAGTCAAAATTCATTTCTTTAGGTTACTCATTATGTCACTTGGGTACTTCATTCAACACCTGAGACTTCTGAAACCTACAGGTCCAGGACAGTGGTATTGGTACCAATGTTCTGACTTTGCAGATGAGGAAAGTGATTCCAGCGAGTTTTAGGTCCAGGTCACATTTCTGTTGGTAAATTGACACGCCTAGAGCTGGCTCTCCCTGTGCCTTGCTGTAGTCTCTTTCCACTTTGCCTTCCTTCCATGATTAGTTTAGTAATCATTTCCACATCATGTGTACTCTCTTCCAACTCCCATACCCTGGTTTATATTCTTTCTAACATACAGAAACTATGTTTTGGAAGAACGCCAATGACCACAATTTATTACAAGGTATTTTTGAAGCATCTGGTCCAATTCTTTATGCTTTATTTAATAATCATTCAGGATATGTTTATTGACCGTCTACTTCATGCACTGCCTCGTCTCCTAGGAAGCTACTGCTTTCGTATTTTTACAGTGTAAGTTTTAGAAATGCTGTTGTTGTTGTTCAGTTGCTAAATCGTGTCTGACTCTTTGCAACCCCATGGACTGCAGCATGCCAGACCTCTCTGTCCCTATCTCCCTGAGTTTGCCCAAATTCATGTTCATTGAGTTGGTGATCCCATCCAACCATCTCATCCTCTGCCATTTAGAAATGTTATGGAGACAGATTCTGCCTTCCTTTACCTTCCCAGTTTCTCCCTCCAGAACTAGACAGCCTAAGTAAAGCCTGTTCCATGAAACAGCCTTTCAAATATTTGAAAAACTATGTTGCACCCATTTTCTTTTTCATGGTAAATCATTCTCAGTTCCATTAATTATTTCTGTTATATTGTTTATATATATATGAAAACATAATTATAATGTTTTCAAATCCTTATTAGTTCTGTTTACTCTTCTCTGGATATGGCATAGTTCTATCAGTGACCCAACTAATGGTTGATACCAAGGATTAAATATATTACTTTACATGTTTTCTGACCATGAAGACAGAGAAGGCAAGTATTTCTCCATGTTCCGTATACCCTTTTTAACACAGCCTAAGAATTAAGTGCCTGTTTAGAACATGAACAGGCTATTCTTAATGGGATAGTTTCAATCTGCTTTTTTAAGGAGAAGGATTTTTTCGGCTGTGCGCTGATCTTGAGTCAACCATGTGATATATGTCTCTTTCTCCAAGTATATGCCTGTGTCCTGCTAAGAACAGAAATATCCTGTTGTCTTGAGACTATAACCAGCTGTTGTCAAGGTATAGATAATGTACGTAGCTGCTGTGAAACAGATTTCCAGTTGTTTCTTTTTCAAACACAAGTCAGTGTATACTTAGGCAAATTACGAGAAAAACCTCCTTTCAATTTGATTTGTTGTCAAAACCTAAGATGGCCAAGCCACGCTGTGTTAATTGGGCAAGTGGAAAGAACTCCTTCTTTACTCCCTTGAGCTACTTAGTCCCTGGGCAGTGAAGTCACTTTGATCACAATGGTATCGGGGGAGATAAACAGAGATTTTAGGAGATCATTCTCTCCAGGGTCATAAACTGGAATCCTTTGAACGGGAGCTTCTATGACCACTCTTTCCTTCCCTCTAAGAATAATTCTGACCCTCTCTCTTTCTCCAAAGGCTCTTTATTGAAGAGCATAGAACACAGCACATACACAGGGAGTGGGGATGATGTGTAAGTTATTGGACATTTCACAGACTGGGCAAACATGAGGTCCAGAGCAAAGGGTGCCTCCCTTAGAGCTGCACAGGCTCCATTTTCCTTACGCCAAGCATTTGGAAGGGAACCAAAAAATTCAGTGAAATACCTGGATGCTTCCAAATAGTAGATATTTGGCTCAGCAAATTCAGCACTGCCTGAATGTTCTGCTTGTCAATGAGTTGTGGCATCCCATAGACAGGCATAATAAATTAAAGGCTAGGCCAGGAATAGAATTAAGACTTCCTGATTCACAAGCCAAGGTTCTGGCCTCTACACTGTCTTTGATTCCATACACATCTTACTGGCTATTCTGGGCTGCTAATACTCCTTGCTCACCCGTAAAAGAAAGAGACCTTTCAGCAAAAAGCTTGGCTCAACTTCACTCTGAATTATTTGATCTAAAGCCAGCTGGACTAGTATGAAATCTCATATTAGTGTTATAAATTTCATTTGACAATATTCTCATTCTAGACTTTCCTTTCTTAACATAATATCCTGCTTGAAGAATCAGAAAAAGATTAAATCTGTTTCTTCAGAAGCAGTGAAGATTTTCATCTGAGTTGACTGGCAGAAGCTAAAAATAATGTAATTATTTTATGCCAGAATTTCTAGGCAAGTTCAATAAGTCAGCCTTAATTTTTATTCAGGTGTACTTTGAGATAAAATTTATGCAGACTGGTAATAAAGGTAAACAGAGGTAATAAAAAAAACACAACTACTATCTCCCACTTGCCAGATATAATCTGTTCAACCACAAAATCTTTGTATGTTATCTTTAAGGAATAACGACGTATGCTAATATCATTTTAATATTAGATGATAGAGATAAATATTACCCTCATTTAAAGTTGCTACAAGGAATCTTTTAACTGACATGAACATTGTAGCATTATATTAAGTGTCTGTGTTCAGTTCAGTTCAGTTCAGTCGCTCAATCGTGTCCGACTCTTTGCAACCCCATGAACCGCAGCACACTAGTCCTCCCTGTCTATCACCAACTCCCGGAGTTTACTCAGACTCATGTCCATTGAGTTAGTGATGCCATCAAACCATCTCATCCTCTGTTGTCTCCTTCTCCTCCTGCCCTCAATCTTTCCCAGCATTAGGATTTTTTCAAATGAGTCTGCTCTTTGCATCAGGTGGCCAAAGTATTAAGAGTTTCAGCTTCAACATCAGTCCTTCCAATGAACACTCAGGACTGATCTCCTTTAGGATGGACTGGTTGAATCTCCTTGCAGTCGAAGGGACTCTCAAGAGTCNGGTCCATCCCAGCCTAGAAGGCCACTCTCCTATTCAATGGACTAATGGACGGTTGAGAGGAGAGGAGAGGATGACAGAGGGGAGCCATTCGGGTGCCTTAGCACTCAGAGCCAACGTGGAAGGATTGGCCAGAGCTAGCACCCCGGGGACGCATCCTGGTAGATGCTAGAAGCTGCCTCCATTTTCCAGGTGGGGCTTCCCGCGTGGTTCAGATGGTAAAGCGTCAGCCTACAATGCGGGAGACCTGGGTTCGACCCTTGGGTTGGGAAGATCCCCTGGAGAAGGAAATGGCAACCCACTCCAGTACTCTTGCCTGGAAAATCCCATGGACAGAGGAGCCTGGTGGGCTACAGTCCATGAGGTCCCAAAGAGTTGGACACAACTGAGTGACTTCGCTTAGTACATTTGTTTCTTTAAAAACATTTCTCTCTTTTTCATCCCAGGCTCTTGCATTTTTATCCTTGTTGAAGCTTATACAGCACTTTCACATAATATCATTTATGGCGCCTGTCGTCCAAAGTCCAAAGCCTTAGCGGAGTGTTAGCCCTCAAGCCTGCCTGTCACCTCACACCTTGGCACCCTCCCCTACACATCCCATGCTGACCACCTGCTGGTTCAGAAGAGGCTGTGCAATTTCTTCTCTCCCTTTGCTCCACTGTTTGACGTTACCCCTTTCTCCTCCTCTGCCTGGAGAATTCTTGCCTATCTTTATATTCCTAGGTCAAATGCCGTTTCTTTGGTGAGAACTTTCAGATGATTCTCTGTTGTTAGCAAGTCGAGAAGACTCATGCTTAAACTCTCTCAATGCCACACCCATTAGGATGGCTGTTACTAAAATGCAAAAACAAAACACCAAGAAAATAACAAGTGTTAGCTAAGTAGAGAAATTGGAACTCTTATGCATTGCTGATGAAAATGTAAAATGATGCAACTGCTATGGAAAATAGTATGACAGTTCTTAAAGAATTTCATGTAGAATTACCACATGATCTAGCACTTCAACTTCTGGGTATATATCTAAAAGGATTGTAAGCAGGGACTCAAACAGATATTTGTACACCCATGTTCATGGCTAGCAAGGTAATGCTCAAAATCCTTCAAGCTAGGCTTCAACAGTATGTGAACTGAAAACTTCCAGATGTACAAATTGGATTTAGAAAAGGCAGAGGAACCAGAGATCAAATTGTCAACATCCGTTGTGTGTGTGTGTGTGCTTAGTCGCTCAGTTGTGTCCGACTCTTGCAACCCCATAGACTGTAATCTGCCAGGCTCCTCTGTCCATGGAATTTTCCAGGCAAGAATACTGGAGTGGGTTTCCATTTCCTTATCCATTGGATCATAGAAAAAGCAAGAGAATTTCAGAAAAACATGTACTTCTGCTTCATTGACTACACTAAAGCCTTCAAATGTGTGGATTACAACAAACTATGGAAAATTCTTAAAGAGATGGGAATACCAGACCACCTTACCTGCCTTCTGAGAAACCTGTATGTAGGTCAAGAAGCAACAGTCAGAACCAGACATGAAGGAATGGACAGGTTCCAAATTGGGAAAGGAGTACGTCAAGGCTGTATANGTATCTGAAGTTACTGATATTTCTCCCAGCAGTCTTGATTCCAGCTTCTGCTTCATCAAGCCCAGCATTTCTCATGATATACTCTGCATATAAGTTAAAAAATCAGGGTGAAAATATACAACCTTGATGTACTCCTTTCCTGATTTGGAAACAGTCTGTTGTTCCATGTCCTGTTCTTATTGTTGCTTCTTGACCTGCATACAGGTTTCTCAGGAGGCAGATAAATTTTCCAGTTTGTTGTGATCCACACAGGCAAAGGCTTTGGTGTAGTCAATAAAGCAGAAGTACTTGCTTTACTTCTTGCTTTTTCTTGCAGAACTCTTCCTTTTTTGATGATCCAATGGATGTTGGCAGTTTGATCTCTGGTTCTTCTGCCTTTTCTAATTCCTGCTTTAACATCTGGAAGTTCATAGTTCATGTACTGTTGAAGCCTGGCTTGGAGAATTTTGAGCCTTATTTTGCTAGCATGTGAGATGAGTGCAGTTGTTGTGTGATAGTTTGAACATTCTTTGTCATTGCCTTTCTTTGGGATTGAAATAAAAACTGACCTTTTTCAGTCCTGTGGCCACTGCTGAGTTTTCCAAATTTGCTGGCATATTGGGTGCAGCACTTTCACACCATCATCTTTTAGGATTTGAAATAGCTGAACTGGAATTCCATCACCTCCAGAAGCTTTATTCGTAGGGATGCTTCCTAAGGCCCACTTGACTTCGAATTCCAGGATGTCTGTTTCTAGGGAAGTGATCACACCATTGTGGTTATCTGGGTCATGAAGATCTTTTTGTGTAGTTCTTCTGTGTATTCTTGCCACCTCTTGTTAATATCTTTTACTTTTGTTAGGTCCATACCATTTCTATCCTTTATTGTGCCTATCTTTGCATGAAAATTCTCTTGGTATCACTGATTTTCTTGAAGAAATTTCTAGTCTTTCCGATTCAGTTGTTTTCCTCTATTTCTTTGCATTGATCCTGAGGAAAGCTTTCTTATCTCTCCCTGCTATTCTTTGGAGCTGTGCATTCAAATGATTGTATCTTTGCTTTTCTCCATTGCCTTTCACTTCTCTTCTATTTTCAGCTATTTTTAAGGCCCCCTCAGACAACCATTGTGTGTTTTTGCATTTCTTTTCTTGGGAATGGTCTTGATCACTGCCTCCTGTACAGAGTTACAAACCTCCATCCATAGTTCTTCAGCCACTCTATCAAATCTAATCCTTTGAATCTATTTTTCACTTCCATTTGATTAGGTCATACCTGAATGCTCTAGTGGTTTTCCTACTTTCTTCAATTTAAGTCTGGATTTGGCAATAAGGAGTTCATGATCTGAGCCACAGTCAGCTCCTCTGTTTTTGCTGACTATCCAGAGCTTCTCCATCTTTGGCTGCAAAGAATATAACCAGTCTGATTTCAGTATTGACTGTCTGGTGATGTCCATGTGTAAAGTCTTCTCTTGTGTTGTTGGAAGAGGGTGTTTCCTATGACCAGTGCATTCTCTTGGCAAAACTCTGTTAGCCTTTGCCCTGCTTCATTTGTACTCCAAGGTCAAATTTGCCTGTTACTTCAGGTATCTCTTGACTTGCTACTTTTGCATTCCAGTCCCGTGTAATGAAAAGGACATCTTTTTTGGGTGTTTGTTAGTTCTAGAAGGTCTTCTAGGTCTTCTTAGAACCGTTCAACTTCAGCTTCTTCAGCTACTGGTCAGGGCATAGACCTGGATTACTGTGATATTGAATGATTTGCCTTGGAAACGAACAGAGATCATTCTGTTGTTTTTGTGACTGCATCCAAGTACTGCATTTCAGACTCTTTTGTTAACTATGATGACTACTCCATTTCTTCTAAGGGATTCTTGCCCACACTAGTAGATGTAATGATCATCTGAGTTAAATTTGCCCACTCCAGTCCATTTTAGTTCACTGATTCCTAAAATGCAGATGTTCACTCTTGCCATCTCCTATTTGCCCACTTCCGATTTTCCTTGATTCATGGACCTAACATTCCAAGTTCCTGTGCAGTATTGTTCTTTACAGCATCAGACTTTACTTCCATCACCAGTCACATCTGCAACTGGGCGTTGTTTTCACTTGGCTCTGTTGCTTCATTCTTTCTGGTTTTATTTCTCCACTCTTCTCCGGTAGCATGTTGGGCACCTACCAACCTGGGGAGTTCATCTTTCAGCGTCATATCTTTTTGCCTTTTGATACTTTCAAGGCAAGAATAGTGGAGTGGCTTGCCATTGACCTCTCCAGTGGACCACCTTTTGTCCGAACTCTCCACCGTGACTTATCCAAAGAGACTGTCTTTTCTCCAGTGTATTTTCTTGCCTCATTTTAATTGACCGTAGGTACATGAGTTTATTTCTGAACTTTCTATCCTGTTCCATTGATCTGTATTTCTATTTTTGTGCCAGTGCCATACTGTTTTGATGTCTAGCTTTGTAGTATAATTTGAAGTCAGGGAGCCTGATTCCTCCAGATCCATTTTTCCTTCTCAGAATTGCTCTAGCTATTCAGGGTCTCTTGTGTTCCCATACAAGTTGTAACATGTTTTGTTCCAGTTCTGTGAAGAAAAATGCCATTGTTAATTTGATAGGGATTGCACTCAATGTGTAGAATGCTTTGGGTGGTATAGTCGTTTTGACAATATTGATTCTTCCCATTCAAGAACATGGTATAGCTTTCCATCTGTTTGTCTCTTCAGTTTCTTTCATTAGCATCTTATAATTTTCAGAGTACAGGTCTGTTTCCTTAGGTAGGTTTATTCCTAGGTATTTTATTCTTTCTGATGTGATAATAAATGGAACTGTTTCCTTAATTTCTCCTCCTGATCCTTGAATGTTAGGATAAAGCATTTCTGTGTGTTAATTTTATATTCTGCTGTCTTACTGAACACATTCATGAACTGTAGCAGTTCTCTGGTGGCATCTTTAAGATATTCCATGTATTGTTTTCATGTCAGCTGCAAACAGTGACAGTGTTACTTCTTTTCTAATTTTGATTCCTTTTATTTCTTTTTCTTTTCTGATTGCCATGGCTAAAACTAAGCATGAAAGCCTTATATAGGAAGGCTTACTACTGCATTTTTAATAGTGAAAAGCCAGAAATAACCCAAGGTAAACTCACATGGGAAGAGCCAAGTAAACTATAATATATTCACTTGACAAAGTATTATGTGGTGACTGGATGTATACCTATATTAAATGTATACATATATTAAATAGGTATATACAGAGATTGATATTTATGTCATACCAGGCTTAAAAAAGCGGTATTGTACATCATCTGTGAATAGAGAACAGAGATACAGAAATATAACAATTTCTTCACAGGTACTATGTATAGGTTGTTGGATTTAAAATGAGTTTTCTTCTGTTTGCTAATGTTTTAAATTTGTATATATTTATGGGAAAGAAAAATATATTAAATGAAAATGCAGACACCTAGTAATTAGGAGGTGAGAACCATGCCCACTTCAGTCTGGACACCTCGCTGGCCAGTGCAGATCTGGCTCAGCTGCAGGGTGTCTGTCTTCACGGAGTTTATTCTGTTGGGGAGGCAGGCCAGAAGATGTTAATTACTGAGTCTATTTTTAATTGAAATGTAGTTAATTTACAACATTGTGTTAGTTTCAGATGTACAGCAAAGTGATTCAGTTACACATATATATATTCTTTACTATCATAGGTTATTACAGGATACTGACTACAGTTCCCTGGGCTATGTAAAAGGGGAGGGCAGGGGAGACTGCTGTGGGAGCCTCAAGCAAGGATATTTAACCAAGGAGGAATTGAGGGAAAGTCCCCCAGATGCAGTGACATTGGAGCGAGATTGGTATGGTGGGCTGAGGAGGAACCACATCAGGGAGGCAGGCTGGACAAAGTTTCACACGGAGGTTACGGCCTGTGCAGAAAGAGGCCCAAAATCAAGAGACTGGCCTGTTCCAGGAACCTCAATAAGTTTGGGATTGTGGGAGCAAAGGGGAGTCAGCTTAAGGGAGAGGGTGGGCCAGAATGTAAGATGATAATCAGACACGTAAACCACAGTAAGAAATTGGGATTTTATCCTCAGGGCAAGCAGAGATTGACATGAGCAGATTAATTAAAAAAAAAAAATTCCCTCCATTCAACCGCACTGGACGGATAGATATAAGAGGTGGTAAGAATGTACACAGGGAATCTGGCAGGAGAGAGGGAAGGGACAGAGGCTCAGAAATGCAGCCGGAAGCCTTCCTTTTGTATGAAGATGAGTCCTAGATCGCTAGTTTGGAGATTAAAGGTATAGTAAGAACTCAACCCTATAAAGAATTTTTAATTTAAAATCTTCTAATTACATAGCAAAAAAAATTCATTTTTATTTTTAAACAAAGATTTTATAAATCTTTAGGACAAATACATCCTAGGTGAGCCCCTTGGGTGAATGTTATACCATGAAAATGTCATGCACTCCTAAAATTGTGCAAAATCCAAAATGCTAACAGTTTTCCTGTAAAAGGAGAAGAAAGAGGAAGGCGGAAAAGAAAAAATAACATTTGGTTTGGTGACAGATCTCCTTCTGTCACTGAGTTCCTTGATAGGTGCAGGGCCTGGCACACGGCAGCCGCTGGGAGTCCTGAATGAATGAATCAGTGAATGAATGAGCGCAAACTGCTGGATTAAGGAAAGCACTTGGCGATTGTTTTCTGGCCTTTCTCAGTCTCATTATTTTTGTTTCCTGGCAGTGCCACCTCTCCTGCCCATTCCACATGCCTGTAGCTGACCTGGCTGAACGTGGGGAGAAAGTGATAGGAAAAGGCTGCCCCTTTAAGTACCGATCATTTCAAAGTATTTTTTCTTTGCGTAATTCAGAATTAGGCCAGTTGGAATCTTGCCTCCTTTTCTTGAAAAAAAAAAAAAAAAAAACCCTGGCAACCCAGAAAACTTTTATTCAGATATTTGTCATAAATGCTATTTGATTAAAATGTAGACTTTGTGGTAAAACATAACTTCATAAATATGCATTTATGATGCTTCTTATACACATTTCCAAAAGCCAAAATTGGAAAAGGCCACATTCCCAGAAAGGGAAAGGGAAACCACAGTTTGGTGAACTGTTGTGTTTTGGATACTATGCTGACCCTCTTCATCGATACAGACAAGGACACTGAGGCCATGTATGTTCAGAGTGTGGTTCATGGCAAACCCTAAACTTGAACTCGGCTCTGTCAAACTGCAAAGCTCCTGCTCCTTGTGCCCTCCCTTTTTGCTTCTTTGTTATAGGAATAAATATTTTTAAAATCTATATAGGTCTGTAGGCATGAGGACAGTAGATAAAACCCTAATTAGGAAGGTAGTCTAAGCAAAAGTCCTTTGCTTGACTGGTACCATGAACTCTTAGAGGGAAGGAAGAGGAAGAAAGATTCTACCTGGGCTTCCTCCTCTTCACCATAATCTGTTCAGTTGCTCAGTCGTGTCTGACTCTTTTCGACCCCATGAGCTGCAGCACGCCAGGTTTCCCTGTTTCTGAAGCTTACCACCGCCCTTTACTATCTCCTGGAGTTTGCTCAAACTCATGTCCATTGAGTCGGTGATGCCGTCCAATCTTAATCATTTTTAAAACTTTTTTTCATGAGCAAACAGGAATTTGCCTTCCCTCAGGGTTTCGTGCTGTGATCACTGAAGACCTCTTTTCCACCCTCACACTGAGCTGTTTTCCAAGTCAACTGATTTCATTCTTAGAGTTGTATCAATGGATTGTTTCTCTTTTTCTAAGAGAGCTTTTATCTCGAGTTTTCTTCCTCGTTTTCAACTCCGCCGACCCGACCCCCACCCTCATCCCCCACGCACACGCATGGCGTTGTGGGGACGTGTATTCCACTTTCTCACACTGAGGCTCTCTGTCGTGCATTTGTCCCAGTTGATGATGTTTCCATCTGCCAGGCATATGGAATTGGTGGTGCTCAGCACATCTTTGTTCCAGGCTGGTCCCAGGGAGTATTTTGGAACCGTCTTGTAAATTCTCCTTATCATCTCCTGCGCCCTCATTACGTGGTATCTCTACTGTAGCAGCTATGGAAATCTGCCTTGGAGTCTAATTAATGAAGTCTATCTTCCCTCTTCAACTCAAAACTCTGTGCCTCTGGAGGCCAGAACTGGGTCTCATTTATCTTCACGGGCCCCTCCCTCGGCCCCCACCAGGGAAAGCATGGAGCCCGTCACCCTGCTGGTTTGAGTCATCTTGTTGGCTCGGCCCCTGTGCTCTCATTCTTGACCATTCTGTGCATGCAACTGAAGTTCGGAAAACAGATTAATTGAAGAGGGGGCACTGTGTGCTACCATTGTTATGAGAACCCCAAATAGAATATCCCCACGGAGTTTTCACAGGGTGAATTTTTATTTCCCTTGGATGATATTTTTGAAGCCCGTTTGGAGTCCCACATTATTCTAACCACATTTTATATAAACACAAATCAGCCACAGTTAACACTTTAAAAGAGTTTTTAGGGATTTGTCATCTAGATTTTTCTCAGATAATCCCAGCTGTGATGAACAGGCGGTGGTAAGCTTCAGAAACAGTAGTAACACTAAATAATAACAATACTGTCTGACACTTAAACTGGAGTTAGGAATTGAGCAACTGTCATTTGGTCAAAGCTGGGACAGCCCCTCAGCGCTCCAGGTTGTGGTGGACATGTTGGGACTCTCTCTGCTAGTTTTCAGGATACTTACAGGGCCGCTTTCCCTCCAGATATATTCGAAATTTGGGCTTCCCTGGTGGCTCTGATGGTAAAGAAGCTGCCTGCCAATGCAGGAGACATGGGTTCACTCGCTGGGTCAGGAAGATCTCCTGCAGGAGGAAATGGCAGCCCACTCCTGTATTTTGACCTGGAGAATTCCATGGACAGAGGAGCCTGGCAGGCCACAGTCCATGGGGGTCACAAAGAGTCGGACACGACTGAGCAGCTAACACACACACACATGAAAGGTACATCCTGGAATTAAACTTGGAAAATGTTTATTGCACATCTATTCTATACCCCAGGCTTCATGAGACTTGATTTTCTGCTAACTACAATTCACATTTCTAACTAAATTTGGTAAGGAAGGTCCAGTGTTGACAGTTCCAGTGAAAATGAAGATGGAAGCAGAAGACAGACGTGCCTATAAGAGGGTCAAAATGAAGAAAAGGACCACTTAGGCACTGGTGTAATTTGGTCCTGGTTCTAAAAACACACGCATAGGAAAATGACGCTGGACAACTCTGTCCTCCAGGGAGAATGGCGTTCAGTTGAGGTTTGTGATTCCCCTGTTTTGGGGTCTTTTTCAGGTAAGCCGAAACTTTGAGCTGGTTGGACGGGTTAACTTGGATCAGCTGGAACAGATGAAGGAGAAGATGGAGAGCTCTAGCAGTGATGATGAAGACAAGGAAGAAGAAATGAACAGCAAGGCTGATGACAGAGGTTGGTCCCATCCCTGCCCCCTGAGCCCCAGATGGCATCCAGCCTGGCCGTGGGGAGACAGAAGGGAGGCAGAAGGTTGTTGGAGGAGGAACAGAAGGAATGATCCTTCTTCGTTAAGTAGCAGAACAGACTGGCTGCAACACGTCAGGGGCCATGTCTTTGTAAACTATTACCAGCTAGAGAAACTCCAAGGAAAACAGACGTTTTCTCTTTAACTGTAGATATACATTTGTTAAAAAATACATGGCGATGATTTGTTTTTATTCAGGAAAACTGTTATCTGGGGAATCTGCAGAGTAAGGACAGACAGCAAGATGGATGGCCCTGTAAAAGCTATCGAGGAATGTAAATGAATTTCCAGTTGAATGCATATTTAAAATTGCTGCTGCTGGGGTGTATTTTGCTGGGAATAGGGGGAGGGAGCCACAGAGGGCTTGAGCCTGAGGTCCAAACCCCTCCATGTGTCCTTCTGCATGGCCTTCCTCTTAACCCTCTGGCTTACTGCTTTTGCTTTGTTCAGAGAGAGAGAGGAGACCAGTGGCATTTGACTGTCTTTACGGGGGATAGCAGGCAAAGTTTTGAGGGACTTTTGTACTTTTTTCAACTTTGTGTGATTCCATAATTATTTTCAAAATGAAGTTTTTTGAAGTATATTTAGTTGTAGACGTACATTTACATGATCTAGAGTTGGTATTCTGTATTGTTCAACATAGAATATTGTGGAAGAACCAAGATACTACGTAAAGAATATAGGTTGGGATATCTTAACTGTAGTTATTGCAGACCTGTCCAAAGCACATGGATAACCTAAACCTGAGAAATGAGTATGATGTCATCCCACTGATGAGGAGAATGGTATCAGTTGCCATTGCAGAACATCATTACGGGCCAAGTCCAGTGTCGGTGGATTTTATTTAATCTTATATACGATTAGAGGGCTCTCCAGTTGGTCTCTATGGATTTGGCTCCCAGTTCTGCTGCTTTTTAGTTATATGACTTTGGGTAAATTATTTTATTTCCTGCACATTCATCATCCTAATAACAACAACTTCCTAGGGTCACTTCCTTAGGGTCACGTAAATCTTAAATGAGATAGCACACAAACATTATTAGTCCAGTTACTGGAACACAGTCACCACTTAATGATAAAACCCTGCAGTGTAGATGGCATTATTGACATTTTACAAGCAGGGAAATAAAAGCCCAGAAGATTTAAGAGCGTGTTCAAAGTTAAAACGAAAACACTGGAGGTTGGGTTTAAGTCTTCTGGCTCCAAAGAAAAATGTCCCCTACCCTTTGTGGATGTTCTTCATTGATGAGAACCTGGCCCTGAATTCTGTCAGTTCAGTGGTCTTTGGAGCCTCATTGTAAGGCTTCCTTTTGTGGAATTTCTTGGTTTTTCTTGCTAGTCAATCTGCCAGCCTAGAAAGCCGACTTGGTGGTCATTTTCTTCCAAGGTTCTCCCTCTTCGTTTTCTTGATTTTTCCCGACTTCCACCCCATCCCTCCATATTTTATCTTCGCTATAGCAGGAGACCACAGCTAAGTGATGATCCAGTTTGGTTTCTGAACCCCCGATTGCCCTTGTAAAGTTACGACTTTTATTAATAAGGGGCACAGTGATCTATTTCTTACAACAGCTGTGATTCAAGAAGCATGGGTTTTAAATTTTCTCTTCCTTCTTTCTTAAAAAGCATTTCACAAGTATGTCCTTAGTGATGAATTCTTTAACGTCGTCTGTGCACTGTTACCGGAGTCCCTCAAAGAGGAAGCACGTGGCAGAGGGCACACGGGCTCCTTGCCTTCACAGGGCCCTGTGCCCCACCATTCCTCCCCAGGAAATGAATTACCCCTCACTGGACACCATGACTTTCTAATCTCTGGAACCAAGCATGCATGGTTTTACAGGTTATAAGCATTGCAGAGGCAAGAAGCCCTGTTAGTCCTCCTCTCCCCGGTGCCACGTCCAAAATAATAGCACAGACGATGAGAAGGAAGAGAGGGCAGCTAGATGTGCGCGGTGCCAGCCGTGTTTCCTTGGCTGCCCAGCCGCCCCCTCGCATGGGCACTGTGGCATCAGGCCAGCTCAGCTCAGTCTGCCTGAGAAGAACGTCATGGTGTCTGATGGCTTCTCCCTAGAAAGCGCAGCCTCCACATTCATGAGCCTTAACCGCATGGGGAGAAAAGACTGGGGGGTAGAGAAGCCTGTGTCCCTCTCTCGGAGGGCGGGGGATTTACACGAGTAACTTCCAGTCACGTTACTGGGGAAAACCTTCCCGTCCCCCTCGTCGATTCTTGAAAGAACAGCCTCCTTTGTCTCATCGCCTTGGAATCAATTTTCCACCATCGAGGTGTATTCTTGCCAACAAGAAGAAACGGCGCACAGTAGCCTCGGGGTGTTTTTGCCAGACGTTCTGTCTTCCAGGAGTAGAGAGAGCGGGAGGTGGGGTTAGCACAGCTCTGGGGCTGATGGAAGCCATTTGATGTGTGACAGGTAATGATGGGCCTCCTCCTTTGAGGATGAAACAGCATGAGCCGTTGGAAAGAATAGATGGTTGGTTTCATGTTTCCTCAGGGTAAGCAAGGGAGTGTGCCAGGAGCAGGCCCCCTCGTTGGCAGCAGAGACCCTCGTCAGGCGCTCCGTTTGGGGTGCTCATGTCCTTGGAGCTACCCCGTTCCCAGCGTGCCTTCCCAACACGAGAAGGCCTGGTCAGGGAGAGGCCTGACCAAGGCCACACGGCAGGTCCTGCCTCAGAAGGCAGCTCGGAGGGCCTTTGAAAGGGAGGAAACCAGGCCTGAAGAAACCAAAATGCGCCCAAACAGTGTCCCCCCCACCCCGTCTCATTATGCAGTTGGGAGGAGTCAGGAAGGCATTCTGTTGATTTCTTGCCCAAGATAATCCCTGCTAAGGAATTAATGCGCAGAGCAGATGGTGCTGTCTCATTTCCAATGAAAAGAATCAAGGAAGATAGTCTGTGCAATTATTTTTAATGGCTTGTGTGGTGATCTTCTTAATTTGTGAGAAAATGTTTCATCTTTTGTTAGAACTGGCCCCATTCACAGTGCGTTTTGTGCTGCAGATGAAGGCAGCTCGGAGACACCTAGCCTGTTAACATCATCCTGAGGATTTTTTTTTTTATTAGATGGAGTATTTCAACCAGGAGACACCTTCCTGTATCACCTCGTGAGTCCAGGCACACGGTGATCAGAGGGGCAGAGATGAGCAGCGTTTGTCTGTGAGCCCTCACTCTTCGGCATGGCTGCAGAGCCGTCTAGGCCCTGCTGTTTATTACCCACGTGAAGATCTGGCCCTCTGTGCTATAATGAAAGACATATGGGCTTGGGACCCAGGATAACACAAAGGCCATATAAGCTGTCCTCTTTGAGTTTGCCAGGAGGCGGGGCCTCCAAACAATTGGCCAGTCAGTCCCCATTTAGCAGGCCCCTCAGGGCCATGAGGAGGTAAAAGGGTAGTCAGCACTTGATTACAACAGACCTGTCCAGAAAGGCGTGTGCACATCCCCATGTTCAAGAATACACCGATGGAGGGCAGCTGGCCAGAACCCCTTACTAGCTGAGGACGCGCTTTCACATTCCCGTCTCCCTGTCGTCCGGGATCCGGATTCCTGCTCGGTTCTCTGCTTTGGGGCCTCACTTAGTGCTTGCAGCCACCCTGGGAGGTATAGATTAAGATATCCATGGCAGAGGACCACAGGTGGTGACCCCTCAGCTTTCCCTGGAACGTGTGGAAACCTTGAGGTCTTCCTACAACATAACCTGGCCTTGGTGCTTTCAAGAGCCTGTGTTCTTGTCAGTGAGTGGAGAAAAACTGTTAAATAGGAAATGAATAGGTGCTAAACTGTGAGTCTCCGAGACACAGCGCCACAGGAGGGAGAGATCTGATAGAAGAAAATGCTCAGACACCATTGGAATGAACAGAAGGGGTTCTTAAGACAAACTCGGGTTATTGGTGACAGAAACAGTTGGGAGGTGAAGAGAGGTGGGGGTGCCTAGGGCGTGGGAACAGTTCTCGAGAGTTACAAGAAACAATCGTTCGGTGAAAGGCCAGCAGGAGAAAGAGTAAGGAATCTGGAAATGGGAGGAGGCTGCTAATGAACGTTGACTTCTCTTCTGCCCCTCCAGCTCACAGGTAAATACACCTGCTTTCTCCTCACAGATCTCTTGAGATTTTCTGACCACGGGGCTGCTATCAACACTGAGAAGCGTTTTCCATGTGAATTTTGCGGACGGGCGTTTTCCCAGGGCTCTGAGTGGGAAAGGCACGTGCTGAGACACGGCATGTAAGTCCCGCGAAGGCCTTCGCTCATCGTGCGAGGTGGCGCTGGCTCCTGACAATACGTAGACCCCTCTGTGTCACACTTCCGGGTCCGGGAGGAGAGGCAGTTGGTCACGAACTGGGTTTCTCCCTTTCCGCTGGTTTTTAAAATGGTCACCCAGACACGAGTCACAGGAGGAGAGATCGTCTTTACGAATGACAGATCCTGCTCAAGCCCTCGTGTAGAAGTATAGCGCTCTCTCCAGCCCGTGTCCCTTCAGCTTTCGTTAGCATGACGTTCTCTGTAGAGCGTGGACCGGGGTCCAGAGATCTGGCTTCTGTTCCTGCCTCTGTGATGACTCACTCCCCGAGTGGCCTTGAACCTTCCCACGCACCTCTTGGTGCCTTCAATGCTCTGCCTCGGGGACAGAGCCCGCTTCTGCCTGCCTCCCAGGTAGGTGGGAGCACATCTGCAGAACACTCCTAAGACCCTTGAACATAACACTGTCCCCTAGACAAGGCACTTATTTCCAGGCCAGCAGACGCTGGGATAGCCTAGGAGTTGTCCCTTATGCAGAAAATGCCCAGAAATAGCTAGTATCTAAACTTCAGAGAATGTAACTAAGCTTCCCAGAATATAGCTAGGATGAGACATGGGTCTCATCTTCAGGTTCTTGCTTTTTGTTCGTTTCTATCGGTCTTTCCGTTAACTCTTTAATACCCGAGTTGCGCTTTTAGTCCTGATAGGTATAGCAAATCTGCATTTTCTAGGTTCCTCTGATAGATCTGAGCATAAGACAGTTCTTGCTATGACCACTTATGACTGTATTGTTCCCAGTATAGGGGGGAACATAAGATCATTATGTTGCTCTAGAAGCAAAGAATGATGTCATCAAAACATGGTATAATAATGGATAGGGCTTCCCTGCTGGCTCAGATGTTAAAGAATCCTCTGTCTGCAATGCAGGCGACCCAGGTTTGATCCCTGGGTTGGGAAGATCCCCTGGAGAAGTAAATGGCAACCCACTCCAGTATTCTTGCCTGGAGAATCCCATGGACAGAGGAGCCTGGCAGGCTACAATCCACGAGGTCGCAGAGAGTCAGACATGACTAAGTGACCAACATTTTCACTTTCTTTTCATTTTTATAGGTTCAGATTTTTAATAAGATACCAGAAATATATGAGCTAAGTATAACAGGTAGCAGGGATAAATCACGCACAGTCCAGTCAATTTGTCTGTGGCACTTGTAAGATCCCCAAGACCTTTTTAGGATCAGAGAGAGAAGGATATAAAAAAATAATAATTTTTTTAACTAGGAAAAAATACATATACTCACCTGTCACTCCCATGAATGTTTTCCCAGGGCATTGAATGACACCAAGCAGGTGAGCCGAGAAGAAATCCACCTGAAGGGTAACATGGAGGACAGTATTAAGATGCCCTCTATAGAGGAAAAGGAAGATGATGAAACAATCGGGATAGACTTTTCCTTAAAGAACGAACCAGTAGCCATCTGTGTCGTAGCTGCTGACAAATCTCTCCTGGAGAATGCAGAGGCCAAAAAAGAATAAGCGTTTGGTGAAATTCTTAATCACCGCTTACTTGAACCATGATGAAAAAGAAAAGTGGGAGGGCCGGCTTGGGCTGAGAAGGGGGGGACAGAAAAGAGAAGACAGAACAAAGCTGCTTTTTAGGACTGAACAATCTATTTTCAAAGCACTGGTACCTGTGTGAGTGAGTATGTAAATTAAAGTTATTTAAATGGTTGGAATATGTGGCTCCTTTTCCATCACTACATCTTTCCTTCCGGATCTGCATCGTGGAAGTTTCGTTTGTTGCGGAAGCACCAGAAGCACCTCCCTTGCACACCTGTGCACTACGGTGGTCTTGGACAGTATGTGGAAGCAGAAGCTCCGTGACAGTAGAAGACTTCTCTTAGGGGAACAACTTTGTGACGCACAACTTTTGGTGCGTTTTTCTAGTTTTAATACCTTAAGCTTTTTCAAGACCTAACTGCAGCCGCTTTGGGAAAAAACAAACAGAAAAAAACAAAAACAAACAAAAAAAAAACAGAAAACAAAAAAACTGCTTTGCATAAAACAGTCACCTGTTTCCTAGTACCTCAAACTTAACCAAGGGAATTCTCTGCATTTGTCAGTACTACCTGTCGTCATTGTGGTTAAATGTAGAGAGAACTGCTGGGCAAGATGGTGAATGGAGAAAAAAAAAAGAGTTTTAAAGAAAGGAACACAAATTGTGCTTAAAATCCCCACGTGGGTTTTATTTCTTAAAATACTGTGATTTTTTTAATTATTTTAGTAAAAAACAAGACAAAAAAAAAGAAACAGACTTTAATTATTAGATAAATGTTTGTGAATTGTCATCCTTTATTCCAGGTAAGCTGTTTATTAGTGTTCAACTATAATTTAGAATTTGGTAGATTTCATGTGAGCTAATTTTAAGGTGACTTTGGAGTTTTGTTTGCCACATGTTTATTTTCTATCAGTTTGAGTGTTACAAACACAGCACAATTCAGTTTTCATATAAATTGTTTTTTGTGTGTGTGTTGTTATTGTTTTGATTTGGGGGCAAGGGAGATTTAGTTTTTTGTGAATAGGAATGTTTTTATTTTAAACATGGAAATAACAAAGAAGTTAACGTTTTTTTAATTTAACTAAAGAACCAAACTTTTCGGCACCTCTATGCAGCTTGTGGGCCAGACGAGGAAGTCCTCTTCACCCTTTTGTTGCTGTCAAATTTACACATTATCCGTCTCATACAAATAATCTGTTAGGATGGGCTGGCTTTTGTGTGTGATTTCTAAATCTGTGTTCTGTTTTTGTTTGCATTGTGGGGGTTTTTTTTTTGGTGGGAGGGATTCTCATTTATTTTTCAGGACAAGGGGATGTGTCAAATCCCATCCCTTTGGTGAGAGTGTTCAAGAAATACATATATCCTACAAGGAGCCTGGAGAACTACTTTTTTTTTTTTTTTTTAATCTAGCTGCCAGCTGCTCTGTTTCCCCATATTAGCTTTTTCAGGAGGGAGCAGCTTAGACTAAATCTAAGTCTACATCTATAATACGTTCTGATTGTGAACAAAGGGTTTCGTTCCAAAAAAGTAGAACTTTCCTTGAATCCTAGGTTTTAGAAGCCTGTGTGTGAGAGAGCTTGGATATGTGTGTGTGGACGTGTGTGTGTGTGTGTGTGTGTGTGANCATATAATTTAAATAAGTATGGTGACAATATACAGCCTTGATGTACTCCTTTTCCTATTTGGAATCAGTCTGTTGTTCCATGTCCAGTTCTAACTGTTGCTTCCTGACCTGCATACAGGTTTCTCAAGAAGCAGGTTAGGTGGTCCGGTATTCCTGTCTCATCCAGAATTTTCCACAGTTTATTGTGATCCACACAGTCAAAGGCTTTCATAGTCGACAAAGCAGAAATAGATGTTTTTCTTGAACTCTCTTGCTTTTTCGACGATCCAGTAGATGTTGGCAATTTGATCTCTTATTCCTCTGCCTTTTCTAAAACCAGGTTGAACATCAGGAAGTTCACGGTTCACGTATTGCTGAAGCCTGGCTTGGATAATTTGTGCATTACTTTACTAGCATGTGAGATGAGTGCAATTGTGCACTAGTTCACTCTCTATTCATTTCCCTTCCCATTTAAAAGGGATGTGCAAAAAACTGGTCACACATTTGCTCAATTTTTAAACTTCAGTGAGGCTTCAAATGGAGCATTTCTTAGCCCAGATTTTGTAAATTTCCTACACAGTCTCCTAAGTTGTTTCAAAGGACATTTATGCAGCAGGTCCTAAGGAGTGCTTCGAAGTGGCAAGCGTGAACAAGGAGAGAGGTGTGTAGGCAGCAATTCCTCTCTATCCCAGGGGAATCTCAGGATGACTTCCTCTACTGGCTTTAAAGGCTCATTTTTGGTTGGGATATAATTTCTAGCTAAATAATTCAGTAAGCATTCTGTAACCAGTTTTCACTTTAAGTGCTAAAGCTTTAGATTGACATTTAAGGTCAATTAATGTATGTATTTATTTAGACACAAAATCAGCCTTTATGGATTATTCTGTGTCCTGTGTCATCATGCCTACACGATAACCTGCAAATCCCTGTAGTTTTTGTTGTTGTTGTTGTTTTGTTTACAATTCTCAGAAGCTCTTTGCCAGCTCAGATATTAAAGGATACAGGACTTATTCTGGTTTGAAACATAAGGAAAACATCTACTTAACATTATAATTCCATAAATTATTTCTAAGAGTATTATGATGATCTTTCCTTAGATACAGATAACAAAGAAAGGCAAAATAAAAATTTATTTCTTTTCCAGAAAAATATATGACTTAATTTAGAAGAAAAGTCCTGTATTGACCTCACTTCTGTCTACTTTTCTAATTTTACCTCTCAGCACTTCCTGATCCTGCCCAGTGTTCCTCAAATTCAATAATTCTGAGGACAACTGTATATTTCTTGATATTTTTCTTTGGGTAGACTTAACATTTCACAGTTAAAAATGCATTTCCAACCTAAATGGGAAGGAAATCTAACAAACAGGGGATTTATGTATATGTATAACTGCTTCATTTTTCTGTACAGCAGAAGCTAACACAATACTGTATAGCAATTATATTTCAATAAAAAAATTTTAATGCACTTTTAGGATCTGAAGAGACATTTTTCTTCAAATAAGATGTAAAGATAACAGATACATGAAAAGATGCTCAACATCACGAGTTATCAGAGAAATGCAAATCAAAAAAACATCAGATATCTCTTCACAGATGGTTGTCAGAATGGCTATTATGAAAAAGATAAGAAATAATAAGTGCTGGAGAGGATGTAGAGAAAAGGAAACCTTTGTTCACTGTTGATGGGAATGTCAACTGGTACAGCCACTATGGAAAAATGCACAGTGGTTCTTCAAAAATAAAGAAATTGATCCAGCCATTCCACTTCTAAGTATTTATCTGAAGAAAACAAAAATACTCACTAGAAAAGATAAATGTATCATTATATCCATTGCAGTCTTATTTAAATAGTTAAGATATGAGGCAAGTGAAGAGTCCAATGATGGATGAATGAGTAAAGAAAATAAAGAAAATGAACAATGGAATATTATTCAGCCATAAATAAGAATGAAATCATGCCATTGGTGACAACATGAATGGACCTTGACAGTATTACAGCAAGTGAAATAAATCAGACAGAGAAATAAAACTACTATATGATCTCATTCAAATGTGGAATCTAAAACAAACAGACAAACAAAAACAAAAACTGAACTCATAGATACAGAGAACAGATTGATACTTACTAGAGGCAGGTTTGTTGAGGAAGTGGTGGGAAAAGTGGGTGAAGGGGGTCAAAAAGTACAAACTTGCAGTTATAAAATAAAAGTCACGGAGTGTACTATATAGCACTCTACATTAGTAATACTGCATTGTGTATTTGAAAGTTACTAACAGAGTAGATCGCAAAAGTTCTCATTACAAAAAAATTGTAACTATGTGTAATGCTAAAAATTAACTAGGCTTCAAGGTAGTGATCATTTTGCAATATATACAAAAGTCACATTATTACTTATACTTGATACTAATATGTTATATGTCAATCATATATATCTCAATTGAAACAATGAATTTGTAATATATAATGTTGCATAAAATAAAAATGAAAATTTTTTATTTCTTATATTTTTTCTATAAAATGACAAAATTATTAAAATAAAAAATCCTTACACTATCTGATGTAACCTCACATAAACCATACTATATTTTAGGAAATACTGTACTAGAAGCACAGAACTTTTGGGTTTTCAAATATGCCATGTTCTTTCTCATTTGCAACTAAGATTACCAGATTTAGCCAACAAAAATTACAGATAAACACAAAATATATATTTTTAGTAAAGTCCCAAATATTCAGTGAGATAGTACTGTATAGGATATACTTATTCTAAACATGTTTTGTTGTTTATTTGAAATTCAAATGTAATTGGGGATTCTGTATTTTGTCTGACAACTCAATTTTTTTTTTTTTTGGAGTTTAAGCCTTTATTCATTTATTTTTTAAGAGCAGTTTTAGATTCACAGCAAAATTGGAAGGAAGGTACGGATATGTCCCATATAACCTTTACCCTCCCTGCCCCTCCAATGCACATACACAAACATGCACACAGGCATGCACACACAAAGCCTCCCTCATTGTTAACATTCCCCACCAGATGGAACATTTATTACAGCTGATGAACTTATATTGACACATCATACTCAAAGTCCATAGTTTAGGATTCACGCTTGGTATTGTACACTCTGTGGGTTTGAACAACCATACAATGACATGCATCCATCAATATGGTACCTTACAGAGTGTTTTCACTGTCCTAAAAAATCCTCTGTGCTCTATCTGCTCATCCCTTCCTCCCTCTCCTCACCCCTGCAATCACTGATCCTTTTACTGTCTCATTAGTTTTGCCTTTTCTAGAATGTTACTTTTTTGGAATTATACAGCATGTAGCCTTTTCACATTGGCTTCTTTCACTGAGTAATATGCATTTAAGATAGCTCATTTCTTTTCAGCACTGAATAGGATTCCACTATTGAATGTACCACAGTTTGTTAATTCATTCATCCTCTGAAGAGGATCTGTTAGCAACTCTATTTTTGACTCAGTAATAATGCTCCTTGGCTTAAAATATCTCTCCCTTGCCTGAGTATATCAGAGGAAACCCCTTGGTTTCAAATTCAATGTCACTCCAATGGAGAACTTTTTCATAAAGTTGTTTCCTTGAATGAATGAACATTAACTGCTTTTCAAGTTTAGTGATATAACTTCAAAGAATGGAAATTTTTTCTCAGTATCTTATTCAGAGTAGTAAGTATCTGAATATTCAGATAATAATCCCAAGTAAATCTAAGAATTGGCACTTTGTTTTCTCTTTAGTAGCAAAATTAAATGTGAAAAATGCATAAGGCTACTCTCATGGTATTTTTAGGATTACAAATTTACTTAAATTGTTACTGTTTGTACTAAATCTTCCATGAGAGAGTAAATTCAGAGTAAATTTTTTGCCATCGTATAGTTTATAACTATCAACATATTATGTGTGTTTGTGGTTTTTCTGACATTAATGAAGAGCCCTCACATTGAAGAAGTATGAGAACTATTTATCTAGCCCAATCCTCTCATGTTTTTTCCCATGTGATGATAACCTTGGCAAGTTAAGACTTTCCCAAGGCTAAAGACTTAGTTAATGGCAGAATTGGACTCTGATTCTTCTGATTCAACTCAGCTTTGCTTCCTATTACCCAATTAGTAACCACTAACACTTTTAGTCATTTAAGGCATTTTCTTCAATTCTAAAGGTGACCCAAAAGGCTATATTGCCCATGCAAATTCACGTGCAGTGAGAGATCTGAGTTGAATACATGTAGATTAAAAAGTAGACTTAGTCATGCATTCACTGGCACCATCTTACTGCTATTAATCTAGAAATTTAGAAGATAAACCACCCCATTAATGATTTGTTCCTTTCTTCCCGTTCCTTCTCCCTTTGTCCCGCCTTTCTTCATTTTTCTCCCTTTCCTCCCCTCCTCTCCCTTTTCTCCCCCTTTCCCTTCTTTCTGTCCTGTCTACAACAAACTCTATCAGGAGTTCTTAAATATTAGTGCTCATCAACATCATCTGAAGAATTTCCTAAATACAGAGAACTAGTGACTCGCAGGTGTCTGAGATAGAACATTGCATTTTTAGTAAGTTCCCAGCTAGTGCTACTGCCGCTGGGAGCTACACTTTGAGAACCTCTGAACCTGGCAGGCTACAGTCCATAGAGTCGCACAGAGTTAGACATGACTAAAACTACTTAGCACACACATGAACACACACAGAGTACAGCAATAGTCAGCAGTGGCTGATTATAAGGATTCTTGTAGAGCTTTGAAAACTTTGACATGCTAAGGCTCCACTGACCAAATTCTGATTCAGTTGGTGTAGCACAGGACCATGCTAGTGTGTTCTGAAAGTTCCACTACAACTACTACTAAGTCGCTTCAGTCGTGTCTGACTCTGTGCGACCCCATAGACGGCAGCCCACCAGGCTCCCNCTATACCCTGCCAGGCTTCTCTGTCCATGGGATTCTCCAGGTAAGAATATTGGAGTAGGCTGCCATGCTTTCCTCCATGGGATCTTCCTGACCCAGCTACCAAACCCATGTCTCTTACCTTTCTGCACTCTTTTTAAGACTAGCATCTCCTGAGAAGTCCTGTTTACATATAGTACATATATTTAATAAAGGTTGAAACGACAAATAAAAGTAACTTTCTCTGTTTTCAGAAGGTGGGTTTAAGACAGTATAGTATCATTCTTCTTGGAAGCCCAAGGGAAATGGGATAGTACTTAGTGATAAAAATCTGTTATTTTCATGGTGAAGTTATGAAACAGACAGACCATGAGTAGCAATTTAGAGCTGGAAAGGACTTTGGTTGCTTATAGCTTTTTTATCAATGAAAAAATTGTCTAAGATTAGTAAATCAAGAAACGACTGGCTTGCTAGGTTCTGACTGCAAGGGATGATAACTAGCTGTCGTGTTCAGTCTCTAAGTTGTGTTCACCTCTTTTCGACCCCATGGACTGTAGCACACCAGGTTCCTGTCTTCCACTGTCTCCCAGAGATTGCTCAAATTCAGGTCCATTGAGTAGATGATGCTATCTAACCATCTCATCTTCTGCTGTCCCCTTCTCCTTTTGCCTTCAACTTTTCCCAGGATCAGGGTCTTTTCCAATGAGTCAGCTCTTAACATCAGGTGGCCAGAGTATTGGAGCTTCAGCTTCAGTATATTCAGAATATTCAGGGTTGATTTCCTTTAGGATTGACCGGTTTGATCTCCTTGTAGTCCAAAGGACTCCCAAGAGTTTTCTCGAGAGAGAAGGTTAAACTATATACTCTGGACAACTACACACGATTAATGTACATATTAGTTGACAAATCGGTATGTTAGCCATTGTGAATCTCTTCTTTTTGAATGTTTAAGTTACACATAGTGCAAATTTGGCCCATCTCTCTCTTTCTCTTTTTTTTTTTTAGGTCTGGTTTTCAGGTAAGTGGTTGTATACATTTTTTCCCCATATTTACTGAGCAACTATTAGGTCAATAACACTGTATCGTATACAGGAGATAAAACAAATCTTCTCTTCATTTAAGAAGTTTATATTACATCTAGTAGACTGTCATGCAAACAAGCAGCCGAAACAAAATGGGATGAGTATATGAGTTTAGACCTAGAGCAAAGTGCCATGAAAGTAAAAAAATTAAAAAAAAAAAAAAGAGAGAGAGATTCTATTTGGGAGATATGGGGTCAGCTTCATAAAGAAGGCAATTAAACTGAACCTTGAAAATTGAATAAGACTCAGAGGGATGGATGGCATGGAAGTACAAGGGGTTTTGGAAATACAGGACATGAAACATGTTCGAAAAATAGATTTACACTGATTGAGTTGAGGCACGATCCGAGATTAGCTCTGACTAAAGGCTTGTGCGAAGCACAGCAAAGATAAACCAAAAACACAGAGAGCGGTTGACTTGAACTCCAGAGTTTCACCCTGTCCCTCAAGCTTGTCATGCATTATCTTTCTATTTTTTCTCTTTACTCACCAAATTTCCTTTTCCAGGTCTTCATTATGCTATTTCTATGAAATAAATAACTGTATTTTTGTAAAAATATGCTAAAACTACAAAAAGCAAGTGATCTCTTTCTTCTCTCTCTGAAATCCCCACTGCCTCATGGTGTCACCTCTGTCTGGGGTATTTGGGCGTTTATGCGTGCTAAGTCACTTCAGTCATGTCTGATTCTCTGTGACCCCATGAATTGTAGCTCTCCAGGCTCCACTGTCCATGGGATTCTCCAGGAAAGAGTACTGGAGTGGGTTGCCATTTCCTTCTCCAGGGGATCTTCCCCAGCAGGGGATCAAACCCGGTCTCCTACACTGCAGGCAGATTCTTTACCACTAGCGCAACCTGGGAAGCCCATATTTCCCTTATTTTTTTCAAGGTGAACCTAAATTTACCAGTGAAGTGATTTGCAGGAGCAGACCTATTTTATAAGCTGTTGCGGAGGATCCCCTGCTAGATTAGTAAAGTTTCACCACTCTGTTCTTCTGGTAACAGTTGAGCCCTAGTATAAAGTTTTAAGAATAATTTTTTTTTTTTACATTTATCAAATTTTCAGCATTTCTTAAACATTCTGTGGCTATTTAATCAGAAACGGCATTTCCACAGGATTTCTGCTTTGATGTTTGTCATTATTCAATTTGATAAAATTCTATTCAAATTTTATTTAACCACAGATGTTTGTGGATAACTAAATGGTCAAATACATGATAAAGTATAGATCTTTTCATAGAACCTGACACCATTACTGATAAAATAATTTGAAGTACATATTTTTGTACTGTGAACAAGTTAATGAATTGGATGTTCCTATTCTACAGGTCTTCTGGATTGAAAGCATCGATTCATTACAAACTTAGAAAGTCCAACCAAGGAGAAAATAAGAATTATAATCTTTAAAATTGTTTTTGCTGAGCAAAATATAACCCAAATGTGAATTTTAGTATGTCTATAAAAATAGGAAGTTAAATAATCTTAAGAAATGTGTTTGTTCAATATAATAGGATTTTAAGGTGGGTGGTTTCTTATGTTACTGAAAATGGAAACAGCAATATTCTTCTGGCTGACAGTTCTCACAAAATTTGCAAATTAAAACAACACAACTTATTGCCCTACCTGGAAAAGATAAGAGCAGTGGTTTAAAAGAAAAAAAAGTCAGAACTCCATTATTTACCTAAAGATGTTTCTTCTGCTCTTGGTCAAAAATTAGTTATTTAATAGAACTGACATCCTTTGAGCAAGTATTTATAAGAGCCTCTGCATTTAGTAATAATGCACCAACACATACTGAATATAAATGGCTGTAAATGTAATAATATGCATTAACATCAATAAATTTTGTGAGGAAGAGAGTAGTAAGAATTCTATGAACTTTCTCATATACCAGGTCACTAGGAATGTTCTTACAAGGCCTCCAAGCATTTGGGAGATGAGTCTCTTTTTGAGTTCCTAGGACACAACGTGCGATGGAAGAAGAAGGGTTAGGAAGAAAGGGTCACTATCTCTAAGGAAAATATGCAAGCGCCACAGATGCGCTCATCAAGCTGCTGTTTCCCACACACTCCACGGCTCCTCTTGAGCACAGGAAGGGAAAGAAAAATCCTCTAAAAAATTAACCACATGTTAGTATTGAAACGTTGCCAGGAACACAGATGACCCTAGGGGTTTGTTTCAAATCAATATTGATGGAGCCATGGTGGGGGGTGGGGGTCAAGAGAGTGGCACATCTTGCTCTTAGAGCTCACAGGACAGAGTATGTTTATTCATCCAAAGAGGAACACTCCGAAAACAAACAAACAGCAGTGGGAACAGTACAAGCAGCACTAACAGTGTCTGACATCTTTAGATTGATACATACAGAGAAGGTGGGTCACAATCTCAGTCAATCTCTGATTTATCCAATCCTGAGAGGCAGAGAGTTCTTTTCCAGCAGACGGTGACATGGGATATTAAAAAGCTCTCCTGGTTAATGAGAAATTGGATTTTGCTGGGATTTTTTATCTATTGGATCAAAGTCACTATTATAGTATGTTGCAGTAAATGAGACCATGCCATATTGGCATGGTCAAACTAAATCTAGTTTAACATGTAAAGCAAAAACAACCTACCCCCATTCTGCCCACCCCCCAACCAAAACACCTACAAATTATTTCCTCCCTTTTTTGAATGGACCAATCTGACTGTATACAAATTGAACAGATTCTTATGCTTAATATTCCAAGTTTTTTTCCACATACAGAAATTTCAGGCGTTATGTATACAAACTGATAAGCAGTAGGCACTCAACAAATTTCTTTTCTCTTATTTTCTTAGCCTCAGTAGCATTTTATAAATTACATACAGTGGTAGAGAAGTGAAGAGGTTTTATTAGTAGTAACAAATGCAGTGGTAAGTACATACTAATATTTTCAGTTAGCTGAATATTTACTTCTATATTGTAATAAAAACCATCTTTTATATATCAGATACAATCCTACCCATTGTCTACATTCAAGTAAACCGTGCTCTCAGTCTTTTTGCTTCATGTTCTTACTCTGTGCCATCTTTGTTCTGAGGATCATAGAATTTAAAGCTCAAAGGAAAACTTGAGACCATTCAGATCTTTATTTTTAAGCCAACGTGACAACTGAGGCCAAGAAGAGGCTTAGTCAGGACAAGGCTGATCCAGAAACCAGCCCTTCCCCCTCCCAGATGTGTTCCATGACTTCTTATATACTTCATTTCCCAGAGGGATTACGAATTTTATAGTGCCATTGCTTTATTTTACATATATTTTCCCTTCTGTTTAAACACTGCCTACATTTATCTCTCACTCTAGGATTTCCTCCAATTCTCCCTACCAGCATTAGAGCTTATCTCAAGATAACTGACAATGAGAACCTACTGAAACGTTTCTTGTTATGTGGGCTTTTCTCAATGTTGCCCAGTGTCAGCATACAACTGACCACCTCCAAGTGCCTTTGTCTGACGCAGATGTGACCCAAACTTTAATCTGTATTTTGGGACTTCCTGCTCTTTTCTTTGATTCCACCCTCTTTCACTGTCCTGACACTGGACTGCTCTGTTCTCTCCTCCCACTTCCCACACAAGGACAGCTGGCTCAGCTCCCAAGAACCACTCTGCTCTTTACTCATTTCTTCCTCCTTTGCATTTGTATCGTTAGTCTAGGGAGTGCGACTTAATTTCACACCAGTTCTCTCTACTTGTACAGAGTGGGATTTCAACATGTATGAAGATGAGACAAATCTTTCTTGATCTGTGTCTGTCTCGTGTCAGCTTGAAGTCAATGCTACTCTTCAGCTCAGAATTCATCTCGTTTCCTACTCCATGTGGAAAATCCTACTCATTCTCCAGGGCATAATTTATTAGCTGTCCTCTCTATGACTCCTTTCCTATTCCCTTTTCCCCACAATTAATCAACCCCTTTGCCCTGCACTCGTGGGCCCCTTGTTCTCTTATAGTCATTTTGGTCTATTTTCTTTAAAAAATTGTAAACTCCTTTAGGGTCAAGGATAAATCTTGTTCCTTTAAATCCCATGGTTTTCCCTTGAGTCTTTTACAATTTCTGCCTTTTCTAGAAACATACTCTTAATCCTTTATTAGGCTGAAGCTCTCAGATGCAGAGATAATGTCTTCTTACTCCTTTGCACCCCTCATCATACCTAATAAAATGTTGAGCACATGGTGNTTAATCAACCCCTTTGCCCTGCACTCGTGGGCCCCTTGTTCTCTTATAGTCATTTTGGTCTATTT
Source organism: Neotragus pygmaeus (assembly GCA_006410875.1). NCBI lineage: Eukaryota > Metazoa > Chordata > Mammalia > Artiodactyla > Bovidae > Neotragus > Neotragus pygmaeus. The sequence continues at coordinate 382,238 of SJYV01006970.1, forward strand.
TCTTTAAAAAATTGTAAACTCCTTTAGGGTCAAGGATAAATCTTGTTCCTTTAAATCCCATGGTTTTCCCTTGAGTCTTTTACAATTTCTGCCTTTTCTAGAAACATACTCTTAATCCTTTATTAGGCTGAAGCTCTCAGATGCAGAGATAATGTCTTCTTACTCCTTTGCACCCCTCATCATACCTAATAAAATGTTGAGCACATGGTGGTCACTGGACACTCTGACTGCTTGACCATCTGACCAGAAATCTGGTAGCAGAGTTCCCAGTTTGGTCTCAGAGAGACAAAAGCCCCTGTACAGATGGATTTGGACACAAGGGAAGGGTTATGGTTAAAATTTAGGGCTAAGGAAGAAAGGAATTTAGTTTTCTTACTAGTCTTTTAACCTCAGCCATTTCTAGGTCTTTGGGTGGTCATGTGACAATGTAGAAAGATAACAATGCAGAAGAGGAGAGAGGGATTAAAGTCAGAAATACATGCATTGAGTCCACTGGAGTCTTGGAATAAGAAAACACATCACTGGCAAGAGATGCTGTGCGCTGCTTTCATCAGCTGTTTCCAGCACACACGTGGTCTAGCTTAATGTTCCCCAAAATGGTATCTGAGGATCCTAGCAAGGATTTTTCACTTGAGATGTTAATAGTTCTGACTTGAGAAAAATGTCTGAATAGTCAAATAAATTAGCAAAATTCTCTTTTCTTTGATGTGTATCTCCCATGATTGTTTACTGAAGCATTATGATGTCCATTAGCATATTGAAAGCTTTGAGAATTCCTGAAGCAAATAAAATTATTTAGGTTTATTTAACCAAGTATTTCTCAAACATATCTGAGCATGGCATGCTTTTACCCATTTGTTTGTTTTTCACAGAACACTAGTTTGAGGAATGCTGACCCAGTTACTTCAGGGTGACTCAAGTTCAGAAGAAAAGGTTCTTCCTGGGAAATGGTAGGACTCCATCTGCTGAGTCTCTGAGAGGTAAGAAGTTGCCCAAGACAAGAGCTAAAGCTAATGCTGAAGTAAATCAATTTTAATTAATTGGTGTTTCTCAAGCTTTAATGGACTTACATATAACCTGGAGATCTTGTTAAAATGGAGATTCTAATTTAGTAGGTCTGGATTGGGGCCTGGGATTCTGAATTTCTAATAAAGTCCAAGCTGATACTGATGATAATGGTCTTTAGGAAGCCCTTTAAGTAGCAAGATAGTAGAGTGTTTAGATGGTGGATAAAGTCTGGAAGCCACTGGGCTATTATGGACCCCAGTGCTATTAGGAATTCAGCAAAAAGGTTGGTTCTCTCCAAGCAAGGAAGGCTGGAATGGCAGAACCGAGCTAGAGGCCAAGGTTCTGCAATGGCACATGGCTATTTGGTTCCAGCTCTGACTTTCTCAGGGTCTGTTGTCTGTTTCAAAGCATTACACTTGAGTGTGAGGAGCATTCTGTCTGTGTATTCCCCAACATATGCCATTCTAGAAAGTCTATGAGTGGTCTGCCTGATCATTTGCTTGCATTTATTTGATAGTCTTTTAGTACAAAATTTCTGAGTAGAGACAAAGAGGAATTCGGAGGTTTGAGAAGTTAAGAAGTAAGTTAGGAAGGAATTATTCATATTGTTTTTCAAAAGGTCTTTCATATAATAATTATAAACCATTGATTCAAACTTACTTTCTCCTTTTCCTCAACCCAGAGCTGTAAGGCCCATTTAGTCTAGTCTCTTCCTTAGCCTATTCACATGCCATGCTAAGTTCCTCCTTCACTAAAGGACACAGGCTGTATGCTTCCATGCTTTCCTTTTTCTTTCTAATTCTTACTCAGTGTGAGAGCCTAGCTCAAGTTCTGCTTTTTTCATAAAGCCTCTCTTAATCACCCCAAAGCACATTCTACAGAAGAAAATTGACACTAGCACTCTTTGTTTCTTATTCCATTTCCAACATTCTTGTCTCACAGTTACACTTGAGGTTCTTTGAGAACAAGGGACACACCTTATTATTATTTTGTAAATTTTAATTTACTTTCTTGTTTTCTGCTTTTCTAGACTCTTGCATTTTCTAGTTTCATGCTTGTGGCCAGCAAAGAAAACTTCTCTAAGGACTTTGTTATCTCATCTATGAAACACAAACATTGGACTAATGTGTGGTTTTCAAATACCTTGGAGATGTAGAATCGTTTCTTCCAAGAATATACTACATAGCAAACCCAATTTGGGGGCTTCCTAGATACTTAGTGGTAAAGAATCTGCCTGCCAAGCAGGAGTCATGGGTTCAATCCCTGGGTCAGGAAGATCCACTGGAGAAGGGAATGGCAACCCATTCCAGTATTCTTGCCTGAGAAATCCCATGAACAGAGGAGTCTGGTAGGCTACAGTCCATGCGGTCACAAAAGAGTCAGACACAACTTAGCAACTAAACAACAACAGCAACCCAACATGTGAAGAGATCAAAGTAGACCTGAGTAGGGCTGCAGGGCAACATGGGGGTGGGGAAGGCAGAGACTTTTCTCTTGCACATCCTCCTTCTACTCTTTGTAGAGTTTCAATTAATCATAAAGTTGCACAGAAATCTAGAAAACCACTGGATTCAATGATATTTAAGATTGTTTCCTTTTTTAAGAATTTAAAGACTGCATTTAATCACCAGAGGAATTTTAGCAGTTTATACTACAATAAGTGAACATATCATGACAAATAAAATCATAAAATAAAATCCATATCCCATAATGATTTTTAAGATGTGGTTCACTGAGAGCCTGCATCAGAAACACTGTGATGCTTTTTAGAGATGCCAGATCATTGGTCTCCTTTGAGACCAAGTGAATCATAATGGGTGAGACCTGAACATTTGTAGTTTACCAAGTCCCTAAGCGGATTCATATAAACATAGAGGTTTGAAAACCAATGATATAGAGCAGTGATTTTTAAACAACGGTGCACGTAAGGATCAACCATTAAGTTTTGTGCAATGTAAGTACCTGACTACTTCTACCATAAGTTCTGATTTAATACATTTTGGATGAGGTCCAGGCATCTGTACTTTAAAAAAACTTCCAGAAGTAATTTTCTGTGTACTGCTGAGAAGCACGGATACAGTGTAAAGAGAAGAAAAATACCAAACATTGACATGTCTACAGTTGCTGTCATTATGCAGCAAGTTTAGCTTTGAGTTTTCCAGTAATTAAAGCAAAAAAGAGAAAATTTTAAATATCTTTTTGCCATGAGGTACAGAGCATAAAGTAATACTCAGTTAGTATATGTTTATTTACTGGAAGCACTCTTGCATTTCCTTTTTTTTTTTTTTTTGATGTCTCTTGTTGTGGTAGGAACACAAAATCCAAAGGTTAAATCCTCATGTGTTTTTGATGGCTTTTATTTTTAATTATACATTTCATATTTAAAAACTAAGTGATTCTTTCATGAGCATCTAAGTTGTTCTGGATTAAACCTTTTTTTAAAGCATGATGATACCCAGGCCATGCTCCCAAATAGTTATATCAGGATCTCTGGGGGTGGGACCTACCTCCAGCATTTTATAAGCCTCTCTAAGGAATTCCACGGGGAAGCCAAGGTTCTAGTATTGGTCAATAGTTCTCAAGTTAGAGAATCCACAAAAGTCACCTGGAGGGTTTATTGGAAATGCAAATTCCCTTTTCTCCTACAACTGAGATTCTGATTCAATTTAGAATCAGAATCTGAAAATATAGATGTAATTTTGCCGCAGGGGTGTATTTGAGAAACTAAAGCTGGTGGGGGGGAAAAAAATCAAACAAATTCTAAAAGGAAATCTAAAAGGAAATGCTAGCATTAGAAGTAAAAATGTGATCTATTATTCCAATTCTGTTTAATTACCCTTTACCAGTGGACATGACTGGACACCTCTGATCTGTGAAGGATGCTAGGCGACAGTTACACATCTGAGTCCTGGGAGCTTGTGACTGACCACTAACTGCGCCAGGAGACACACTTGAGGACAACGGACCACCAAGACATCTTCAGTTACCTTAAGTCACCTTAAGTCAGTATTTTGAAAGATGATTTTGTTATTTTTAAAGGTGCTGCTCACTGTCTTTTTTTCCTCTACTGAACTTTGGAAGGTAAAAAAAGGTTCAACTTGGAAACATCCTTTATCCATTAAATAAAAAATTGTGAAAATTATCTGAAATATTTTGGCTTATGAAATTTGGTAACTGATTTTAAAAAAGTCTATATAAGAGAAGGCTGAGAAGACTCAATATTACATTGCTTAATACATGTAATAATTAAGCATTAATAATTTTCTCCACCTTAAAACTAAATAGTAAATAGAATTTTATAAACCATTAGATTTTTTGCAAAATGTGTTTTATGCCCATTAAATTACCAACAATGGATTATATTATGGATATCACATCTGGTTGCATGAAAGACAGTGATACATTTAAAAAATAAGAGAATGAACAGACAACAAATGAGGATAAGTTATAAAATCCTCAACAATATGAGGATAAACTCTAAGATAGACAATGTTTCTTCCATGTTAGTCAAGCGAGGGTTGATTAAGCTATCGCATCAGTTTGAGTCCCTCATAGAAACACTATTCAAACTAGTTGAAGTAAAAAGGAAATGTTTGGGGGATATCACCAAGAATCTAGGACATGGATTCAAGGATGCAGGCACAGACATACTTAGGAATCTACCAAAGTTTGTGCTTCTTTTTAAATCTTTGTACATTTTAGAAACTTGGTTTTTATTTTATATTATAGTTGATTTACAATGTTGTGTTAGTTCTGGGTGTACAGCAAAGCCAGTCATACATATATACACATCCATTCTCCCTCAGATTCCCTTCCCATGTAGGTTATTACAGAATGTTGAATATAGTTCCCTATGCTGTACAGTAGGTTCTTGTGGATTATCTATTTTATATACAGTAGTATATATACATTAATCTGAAACTCCTAATTTAACCCTCCTCCCACTTTTCCCCTTTGGTAACCAAATTTTTTTTCAAAATCTGTGACTCTGTTTCTGTTTTGTAAGTTCATTTATATAATTTTTTAAAGGAATACCAAAGTTATTACAACTCTGTCTCTCTTGTCTCTGTGATGACTTCATTTCCAGGTAGATTTTCTCAATGTGATACCAAACCTGGCTACCTGGAGCTTAAGACTGAGTACAAGATACTTTCAAGATAATCTTTCTTGGACAAAGTACTCTCAGAAAACAAAACAAAGCAAAACAAAACTGGGTAACTGCGGTGAGGGAAGTAAGTTATGAGTGGGCCAGAATAGGTGGTATGCTTGCAGAGGCCTAGGTTTTGAAATAGAGTTGTGGATGGGAAAGGGTGCAGAACTGGGCAAAGGGGTCATGGGATTGACAGCCTCCTTCAGCCAAGAAGAGCAGATACAGAAATAAAAATATTCTGGGCACATAAAAGTTAATGGCTTCCCCTAATAGTACAGAAAATAAGTCCAAAGAAAGGAATATTTTTTACCAGATCTCAGAAGTTCAAATGTAATATTTTATCACAGGTCTTATGTTTGTCTATTTCAGTCAATGGTTTTCTGCCTCACTATCAAATTTTCTTGTTAACAGTAACAAACATTTATTTATTGAAAGCATTCTTACGTTGACATTTTTAAATGATGGGGCAAAGCTAACAATATCAACAGGCTACTAACCTTGACTATAATAAGTCCACTGTCACACAAACTGTAATCAACTCACCAATGCATTCTATTTTAAATGAAACCTAAGTATAGTAAGCTTAATAACATATTTATTGCATTTCTTTGGCTATTTAATATAAGCAAATACAAATGAATGATAGCTTAAAAATAGTATACATGGGAATCATGAACTAGTTTGAGAGCAAAACATATACCCAATAAAAATTACTGTGAGCAATTTTAAAACAATATATCCCCAGTCATTAAATGATATAATACATCCTATATGCACTCATGCTAATAAGATTAGAATTTTCATTTTAATCCTGTAGTTTTATAACTCCTATACGCATAACAGGTTTATTTAAATTCTATTAAACATTATTGTAGAAGTGTTCAACTCTTTTCACTAAGAAAGACAATAGTTTAGTCATTAAGCTCAGTCATGTCCAGTTTTTAGAACTCCATGGACTGTAGCCCGCTACGCTCCTCTGTCCATGGAATTCTCCAGGCCAGAATACTGGAGGGGTTGCCATTCACTTCTCCAGGGGATCTTCCCAACCCAGGAATCAAACCTGGGTTTCCTGCATTGCAGGCAGATTCTTTATCATCTGAGCCACCAGGGAAGCCTCAAAAAGGCAATACTCTAAGTTAGTTTTAAGGTTGATCTTTGCTTTACAGCATTCAGGGCTAGAAAATCTCTTACCCAAAGGAAGATATTTTGACAATGCAGAGTATGAACTATCTGAGTGAAAATGCAAGAAGATTCAAGTGCTTTGAAATTCTGGTGACCCGGAGATGGTTAGGGACATTTCTAAGATGGCTCCAGTAGAGTCGTAAAGCTGCAAGACAGTTGCATGAAGTGTAAACAGGAGGTGAAAACATGAAGACAATTATATTAGACTGGCCTTACAAAAAGCTGGGCTAAGAAGAAAAAGAAAAAGGGCTTCCCTGGTAGCTTAGAGGTTAAAGCATCTGCCTGCAATGTGGGAGACCTGGGTTCGATCCCTGGGTTGGGAAGATCCCCTAGAGAAGGAAATGGAAACCCACTCCAGTATTCTTGCCTGAAGAATCCTGGTAGGCTACAGTCCACGGGGTAACAAAGAGTCAGACACAACTGAGTGACTTCACGAAAAAGAAAAAACATGCTCAAAGGTAGCTGCTATCTCTTTATGTTCAATTGCTTTGGGTTCGTTTCCTTTTCTTGTTTCATTCTGCCTCTTCATTTTTTTTCTCTTTTCTCTTTTCAAACACTTGGGAGAGTAAATCTAATTTTCAGGTTGAAGAAAAAAACTAGAGAAAAAAAGTTGCTGATAGCACAGAAATTTAGGAAAATTGATTTAGGAAGATGGGATGGGATGTGAAACACAGGGGAAGTTGTTGGTTGCTGGAGGGAAAAGGAATGCCTTTCACGAAACGAAGAATTCAGATGAGGGGAGAGGACAGGGATGTGAAGGAATTGTCTCACCCATCACTCTATTTTCTCTTTGAACAAAGAGGCAGGTTTCACTGCTGAAGGTGTGTCAGGGTGCTCTGGGGCAAGAGTCCCCAGTAAGGCTTGAGGAGTGTGGTGAAAGAAATCTTTGAAATAGCCATTCCAGGGGTGGGGAGTTTCATATTTTCACAAAGGAAATTTCTATTATGGTAGCTGCAGGTTAGGAAAAGGCATGGGTTGAAAGCTACTCTTAAATACAAATCAATCACAAATGCCTGTCTCAACAGGGAAGCATTAACACAAAGTCTATTTTTCTGATTAACTGTCAAATATCTAAATGATAAATCCAGATATAAGTTGTATGAGTCTTAAGCTTTCTTCTTCAAAAAGCAAGTAACTGATTTTTGTTTTAATCTCTAAAGCTGACAGACTAAAGTGAGATTATATAATTATATGCAGGTTGTTGTTTTCAATTATGTATGATGTCAGGGTACTTTGGTCCTATAAATTTTGCAAGATGCTCTGTTGACTCACACACACACACACACACACACAAAAAAAGAAACCCCTTCTTTTTTGGGAACAAATACAAAAAAATGACAGTTTCCCCCAATTATAATGTGTTGATTGGAGGCACAAAGAAAAGTGGATGTTCTTATATGAGCATGGGTTTATGATAAACTCTAATTTAACACTGTAGTTTTACAAATGAGAATGATATTTCATATAGAATTCCCATAACAATACAGTTGAGATAGACTAACCTAGATAGCATATTGAAAAGCAGAGACATTACTTTGCCAGCAAAGGTCCGCGTAGTCAAGGCTATGGTTTTTCCAGTAGTCATGTATGGATGCGACAGTTGGGACTGTGAAGGAGGCTGAGGGCCGAAGAATTGATGCTTTTGAACTGTGGTGTTGGAGAAGACTCTTGAGAGTCCCTTGGACTGCAAGGAGATCCAACCAGTCCATTCTAGAGGAGATCAGCGCTGGGCGTTCTTTGGAAGGACTAATGCTGAAGCTGAAACTCCAGTACTTTAGCCATCTTATGAGAAGAGTTGACTTATTGGAAAAGACTCTGATGCTGGGAGGGATTGGGGGCAGGAGAAGGGGACAACAGAGGATGAGATGGCTGGATGGCATCACCGACCTGATGGACATGAGTTTGAGTGAACTCCGGGAGTTAGTGATGGACAGGGAGGCCTGGTGTGCTGCGATTCATGGGGTTGCAAAGAGTCAGACACAACTGAGCGACTGAACTGAACTGAATGACTTCTAAGCCACTGGTCTTTTAACAAAACAGAAGAGGGACATTTGGACACAGATATAGACCCACATGGGAGAAGACTACGTGAGGACAAGGGGATAGACTGCAATGATGCTCCTTTAAGACAAGGAATGCTGAGAATTCCTGATGACCACAGAAGCTAGAAAGAGGAAATAGGGGGGTGGATTCTTCCTACAGCCTTCAAAGGTAACAATGGACCTTCTGACACCTTAACTTAGGATTTCTGCTGCTGCTAAGTCGCTTCAGTTGTGTCCGACTCTGTGCAACCCCATGGACTGCAGCCTACTAGGCTCCTCCATCCATGGCATTTTCCAGGGGAGAGTACTAGTTTCCAGAACTATAAGAAAATTAACTTCTGTTGTTTTAAGCCTCCCAGTTTGTAATTGTTACACAGCCTTAGGAAACTAATACACAAGGTTTCTGATCACACTGAAAGGATTCAAATGTGAAGTTTACCAAGAATAAGATAGAGATAAGGAATTTCAGAGCTTAGTACAACTTTCTCAATTGTAAATAAGAAGATTTAGGACTACTGAGATAACAACCACCTCCCCTAAATTGATTAAGGGGAAGCAGGAATCAGAATCCAAGTACCTTACTTCCCATCCTAATTTTATTTTTCATGTTGTCCAAACATATATAGGAAACATGCTGTGCTCTGGAGAGACACATTAGAAAAAGAGACACATTCTATTTCTGATTTTGCCTTCTTGTATTTGTTCACCAGTTTTTGCGGCTTTCTTGGAAGTAACACATCAAATTTTATACATAGCAATCCAATATTATTTAACTATCAAGACTAATCCTTGAAGTGACTGTGTTGGTACACAAAAAGGACAGACTCTTTTTCAATATTCGTTATCTTCACTTTTCCAGACTTTTCCATAAAAACAGATTTTGAGATTTAAATATATGTATATATCATTGTCTGGACAATTCAGTTCAGTTCAGTTCAGTCACTCAGTCGCGTCCGACTCTTTGTGACCCCATGAATCACAAAACGCCAAGCCTCCCTGTCCATCACTAACTCCCGGAGTTCACTCAGACTCACGTCCATCAAGTTCGTGATGCCATCCAGCCATCTCATCTTCGGTCGTCCCCTTCTCCTCCTGCCCCCAATCCCTCCACCATCAAAGACTTTTCCAATGAGTCAACTCTTCGCATGAGGTGGCCAAAGTACTGGAGTTTCAGCTTTAGCATCATTGCTTCCGAAGAAATCCCAGGGTTGATTTCCTTCAGAATGGACTGGTTGGATCTCCTTGCAGTCCAAGGGACTCCAAGAGTCTTCTCCAATACTACAGTTCAAAGGCATGAATTCTTCAGTACACAGCCTTCTTCACAGTCCAACTCTCACATCCATGCAGGACCACTGGAAAAACCATAGCCTTGACTAGACGGACCTTAGTCGGCAAAGTATTGTCTCTGTTTTTGAAGATGCTATCTAGGTTGGTCATAACTTTTCTTCCAAGGAGTAAGTGTCTTTTAATTTCATGGCTGCAATCACCATCTGCAGTGATTTTGGAGCCCCCNTGCAGCAGCCCCAGCACGTCCTCCAGCTTCTCCTCCAGCAGGTACAGCCGCACCCTTTCCGTCTCCACCATCTGCAGCTCCTGCCGCAGGCTCTAGTTCTCACCCACCTTCCGCTGCAGCTCTGCCTGTGGGGATACCAGCGGCTCAGCGCCCGCCCTGCCACCCTTGGCCCCACGCACACAGCACCACCCCCAGGCAGGGCCCACAGCCTGCCCTGGCCCTCTCACAGGGCTCATCTCATCTGGCCCCTGAGCCTACAGACAGAACCGCCCTGTCTCCCCAGGGAGGGCACTGAGTCCCGGAGAAGCTGCACGCCTGGCCCGAGGCCTCACGGCCAGTCAGGCTGATGTAAGAACGTGCATGCTTCCTTTTTGGCGGAAGGACTCCCTCCTTCCTTCTCTTCTCCATTCATTTGCGTGTCCTTTCTAAATTGCTTGGTTGCAAGCAGGAAGCTAGTTGGCCAGTTTGAGCCGAGGAGGAATTCACTGCCAGGCTAGTGGCTTGTCCTCAGAATGGGTCGAGGGCTGGGGGCATGGAGGGTGAGGCAGAAGCGGCTGGAGACTCCTGTCCGGGGACTGTAGCTGAGAACACCCTCCTGCCATTCCCCACCTCCCTCGAGACGGGAGCCCCAGGAGAGGGGCCCGGCTGGCGCAGCCTCGGTCACCGGCCCAGCCCTGGCCAAGCGGCATGGACGCTGCTGCTCCCTGCAGAATGCCGGGGGAGAGGGTGGCGAGTTGCAGAACGCCACGTGGACACCTGCCTTCTAAAGCAGGGATGGGGGAGTGAGGCAGCCCCCGCTCCTGCCAGCGATGGAGGGAAAGAGAAGCAGCTGATGGTGTGGCGTCCTTGGGCAGTAGGCAGAGCACGGGGCCTGTGGACGCGGGAGCGTGGTCTGAGGGTCTCAGGAACTGAGCTCCGCACCCTCCTCCCCTCCACAGCCATTCTCCTTGGGGGAGGAGTCTCTTCCATTTCATCTGGCTTTGATGGAGCTGCCAATCACAGGGCCCTGCCCGCCTGCCGTAGAGGATTGGTCCAGGTATGGGCACGTGACTGAGGCCGACCATAGGCATTCTTCCCTGAGATTTACTGTACGGGGCTCTTACTATCCTCTGGGGGTTTTAAGGAGGCTGATGGGAGCCTAGAGCCGCCTGGGGCCCTGCTTTCCCACCCTGCCACGTGGAGAAAGCCCCTCTACAGCAGGGGAAAGTGAGGCCAGCACCCATGAAAAGAACAGAGCAGACGGATGGGGGCAATATAATCTGAGTCCCTGGATCCAACTGTGCCTGAAGCTCATCTTAGCTGTTCTTTTGAAACCATGCTCCCAGCTCCATCTGGTAATAAATTCCTGTTTTTTTCCCCTTGAGCTANCTCTAGGTCCGGCGTGTGTGCTGGGGTCGCCCTGTGCTGAGGTTTGGGCTGTATGCAGTGGTCGCCATCTGCCAAAGTCCATGCTGTGTGCCAGGGTCTCCCTGGGCCAAGGTCGGGTTGTATTCCGCCCTTGGCTTGCGAAGAGTTCTGGGCTCTGTACCACGGTTGCTCTGCGCCGAGGTCCTTGATGTGTGAAACTGTTGCCCTGTGCCAAGATCCAGGCTGTGTGCCATGGTAGCCTTCTGCAGATGTCCAGGCTGTGTGCTGCGGTCGTCCTGTGCCGAGATCTGGGCTGTGTGCCACAGTTGCCCTACGCCGAGGTCCGGGCTATGTGCTACGGTCACCCTGCACTGAGGTCCGGCCTGTGTGTCGTGATCGACGTGCGCTGAGTTCCAGGCTGTGTGTCGCGTTCAAATGTGTCGAGTTCCAGTTTGTGTGCTTGGTCGCCTTCCATCACATTCTGGGCTGTGTGCCCATGTCACCCTGTGCCGAGGTCCATGCTGTGTGCCATGGGCACCCTGTGATGAGGTCCGGGATGTGTTCCAAGGTAGGCTAGCAAAGAGTTCCGGGATCTNACTCTTCATGACCCCATGGACCACAGCCTACCAGGCTCCTCTGTCCATGGGATTTTCCAGGCAAGAGTATTGGAGTGGGGTGCAATCACCTTTTCCAAGAAGCTCCTTTAGGAGCAACTAAAAATAATTTTTTCCTTTTAAGGAGCTTTTTAAAACATGGGGCTTCCCTGGTGGCTCAGATGGGAAAGAATCTGCCTGCAATGCAGGAGACCCAAGTTCAATACCTGGGTTAGAAAGATCACCTAGAGAAGGAAATAGCTACCCACTCTGGTATTCTTGTCTGGAGAATCACATGGACAGAAGATACAGTCTATAGTGTCGCAAAGAGTTGGACATGATTGAGCGACTAACACTTTTAACACACAGCAACTGAAAAGTGCAGATAACAGGTAAGCTAAGGAGGAAATTGTATTTTCCCAGAGGTCTGCTTCATTGCTTTTTTAAGATCTTGTGCCAGTGAAGACGTTTGATGCTACAATGTCCTATTTATCTTACCCCTTGCCAAAATGCAGAGAATATTAAAAAAAATTCACATAATACCAGAAATGTGAGAATGTATTTTGTCACTGGACTCTCACAGATTTTAGGTTTAAAAAAGGAGTTTTCCCTATATCTTTGCACTTTTGGAGGGGCAGGGGCAGGGGAAGAGTTGACCAGGGTTACATGACTCAGTCCTGAGTTAAAAAAAAAAAAATTGATCGTTTCTTATATAAAATATTCCATAAAATCTACATTTCTAAACATATATTATCAAAAGGCAAACTTTGAGAGAATATATTTGAACTTCTAGTCACATAGTTTTTGAGCTGTTCATCTTGAGTCGTGATAATGTTATCTTGAGGCATCTTAATGTCACGTAGGACATTAAAATGGTTTCCATCATCTCCCAGAGATTTCCCAAAAGCTCTGATGGCCCACAGAACTTTGACCTTGTCCTCAAAATTTATACAGCTCCCACCTCTTTTGCCCTCCTCCTTTTTTCTCTGCCATTCCAACTGTTTTTCAAGCTGATGAGTTAAGAAACAAAGACGTTAGCAAAGAGACTCAGTTTTCCCTTCAATGAAAACATTAATCAAGGGGAAGAAAAAATGGTCAGAAGATGAAGGCAAGGGAATGCATTTGAAGGCCCTCTACCTGATTGTCATTAGACTTGCTGCTGGCTTTCTTTTAGGTCCACGTTGATTTCTTATATTTCTATGAAATGCTAGTGGATATTTTAGTCCTCTGAGCATCTTTTGAAAGTTGAAATATGTCTTTTATTTTCTTACAGTCAAAACACAAGAGTTCTATCTTACACATGATCTAGGCCAAGTAAATCATTTTCACATTAAGTAATAAGGTTTCCTTTCTGGTGATTAACTCTATGCTTATTTCTTTCAACAAATCACATCAGCACACATGACCTCATGTAATGGCTATGCCTGAAGCTTACAAGGTCCACATGCTTATGTATAGCAAATAATATCGCTGTATTACTTGGGTAACTAGCTCCTAGGGACCACTGGGTATGCAGACGTTCAGGGGCCTCCTTGGTATCTTTTAGGGAATGATCTGGGTACAGATGATGGTGTTTAAAACTCCCAAACTATGCCATTCTCCACTAGCAAGCACCATCAGGTCATAAAGGCAGTACAAACTGATTCAAGTAACAGAATCAGGAGGCTGTCTGGGACCGCTAAAGGCCATCTGATACTGACACAGCTCCTAAGCTGAATAATGTCTGCTTCAGACAAATGGGTTCCCAGTCTGATTTTAAAACTGTCCAGGACACTGAATAATTCTGAAATTCTTATACAATCTCCAGGAAAAGTGAACTCCTAGATAATTTATGCTGCATACTGAACTGCTCTTAGCTATCCTACAAAACTTGGTTTTGGGGTTTTTTTGTCTTCTGTATTTTTCTCTAAACGTGGTGGTTCTCAATCCTGGTTGCACATTAAGGAGATCTGGAGAGCTTAAAACAAACAAAACACTGATTCTCAAACTCGACTTGGAACAAATTAAATCAGAATCTCCTTGTGGATTCTAGCACTAATATTTTTAAGGGTTGGCCAGAAAGTTCATTCAGGTTTTTCCATGATATGTTACAGAAAAATATGAATCAACTTTTTCTGCAAACCCAATTAAAGCTGACGAGATTTTAATGTGCCATCATAGCTGAAACCACTGATTTAATATATTGCCTTTATTGATGACAGGTGTTTAACAATAGTATCTTTGTAGCCTGATAGTAGACTAAATGCTATCGTTTTCATTTGGAATTGCCCTGTTTCTTTCTTAGCTGTCTCTCTGGAGTCAGTTTTCAACAAAATAGCCAGAACTACTGTTTTAAAACAAATCAGTTCATGTTACTTCCTTAGCTCGAAAAAATCCAAAGCCTTATCATTTAACATCCAAATGTACTGTGGCTAAAAAGATGCTGTGATCTGGCCCACCCTTAAGGCCACATCTCCTAAGACCCGTGTATCTCTCACAACACTCACCTCCCCTCTCGATTTCCAGCTGTTTCTCAAGCATGCCAAGTGGAGTGCTGTTGCTGAGAAATCTCTTCCTCGGATTTTGACAGGCTGGCCTGCTCACTTTTTCAGGTCTCTCTATGCTTAAATGTCATTTTCATAACAAGATGTTTTCTGTCCCAAAGAGCCACTTCCCTTCTGGGATTATTCTTCATCTGCTGACTGTGATTCATTGCACTTATCAATACACACAACATCTTTTAACACCAGGGAACAGCAAATCTTTCTATAAAGGGCTAAACAGAAAACATGTCAGGCTTCACACATCATATGATCTCTTTCATAACTACTCAGCCTTACTCTTATCAGTGCCTGCTTGGTGAAATCTATGAACGTAATCAAGGACAACCACATGTTAATTGCTAAATATTTAAAACATGTTTCTAAACAGAATGGGCCAACTTAGTCACTGTAACTGCTGATCATAGTTGAACACTGATTTGTCTCCCATCATCAGGGGTGAAAAATATACAAATTATTTCTGAACCAAAACCACAATTACCACAGTTAAAAATGCTTTACTGCTAATATGGCCCTGGCAGAAAGTATATATTTTATTTCCTTAAATTTTTTTAAAAATCCCTAAGATACTAAAAACAAAAACGAAAAAACAACTCCCCTCAAGCATTTGTCTCTACTTTTCCCATTTTTAATTTGTGACATGTACACTTATGATCACTAGGTATTTGTAAATAATAAAATAGAACTCGTTTTTTAAAAAAGAATTCCCTGCATGTCCGGTGGTTAGGACTCCACACTTTCCCTGCTGGGGGGTAGGGGTTCAATCCTTGGTTAGGGAACTAAGATCCCTACAAGCTCAGCTATGCAAACAAACAAAAAAAAGAATAGGTGGACACAAAGTTATAGAAATGCCAAGCTTGTTTATTTGTTTTCTTATGTCTTGGGTGTAATGGTCCTTGGTTTTGCTTTGGTTTTTAGGGCAGGTTCATCATTTTTGAGTACTGTAAAACTGTGAGAAACTTTATATTAAAGCTGTATTTTAATATGACCATTTTGAATCCTTACATGAAAATGTTTTGAGAGTTGTTCTAAATGCATGCCAAAGAAGCAGTATTTAATAAAACTAGGTTTCAAGAAATGGAACTGCAGGCAATATGTAAACAAGTGAATGTGTTCCAAGACCCCCAGTGATGCCTGAAACCACAACAGTACCGAATCCTTGAGATACTATATTTTTTCCTATACATACATAATTGTGATGAAGTTTATTTTATAAATTAGGCACAGTAAGATATTAACAAAAAATAGCAAATAGAACAACAATATACTGCATTAAGTTATGCAAATATGTCTCTTTCTTCCTCAAAATATCTTTTATAAAAATGTAATGCTTTTCCCATCTTAACTGTGGGCTTCCCTGGTGGCTCAGTGGTAAAGTGTCTGCCTGCAATGCAGCAGATTCCAGTTCTAGCCCTAGGCCAGGAAGATCCCCTGGAGACAGTAATGGCAACCCACTCCAGTATTCTTTTCTTGCTTGGGAAATTCCATGGACAGAGGAGCCGGGTGAGCTACAGTCCATGGGGTCGCAAGCATAGGACACAACTGAGTGACTGAGCATGCACGCACCACCACGAGTAACTACCACCACCATGGAAAAATTAGGGCTGATAGGGACCAACAACCTCCCTTTTAACTAAAGCACTTAATCACGTGGTGTGGCCATAATTTTTGCAGTTAGAAATGCAATAGTAAAACCGCATGGATTTCTTTTTCTTTCAGTGCTTTCTAAGGGATAGAAGATTCTTCCTTACCATAGATCTTAGCAACCTCAACACATGACGTTTTTTCTTATAGGTCAAGGCCTTTCTTTTCCTTAAAGAAGCACTTCACAGCTTCTCTTTGGCATATTGAAATTGCTAGTGTCACAAGTGTTGTGCTTTGGCATCATTATTCAGTAAAACAAGAATCACCTGAATACAAGTGTTGCAGTACCATGATAGTCCCCTCATAACTCAGGTGGCTACAAAGGAACTAACCACCAGCCAGCCAAAGGGGTGGTTCACAACCTGGACGGACGGAACTGAATCTATCGAGATTTCATCATGCTACTTCACATGATGCATTATTCAAAACTTAAGGATTGTTTACTTCTGGAATATTCCACTTAATATTTTCAGACTGCACTTGACCATAGGTAACAGGCCTCCCCTGTAGCTAAGTCAGTAGAGTCTGCCTGCAATGCAGGAGACCCAGGTTCATTTCCTGGGTCGGGAAGATCCCCTGGAGAAGGAAATGGGAACCCACTCCAGTATTCTTGCCTGGGAAATCCCATGGACAGAGGAGCCGGGCGGGCTACAGTCCATGGGGTCTCAAGAGTTGGACAGGACTAAGCACACACACATAGGACAGTAACGGATTTAGGCACTGCACTTTTGTTACTGATAAAATCACCTCCACTAAAGATATTCCAAATTAATGTATCCAAGTGTAAATTAGCAAACTTCAAATGTAATTACTATTTGAACCAATCCTGGTATTCTTTGCAATTATAATGGAAACATATATCTTGTGTGCTCTTTTTGAGTCAAAAAATCTTTTGAGGGATAAAACCCAAGCTAGCTATTTGTTCTCCAGCACTCTGGGGATTTGTAGCAAATCTAACATCAAAATACTACTTCTAGTTGTTTGCAATTCATAGAAAGATTTACATTGTCTTCTGAGTACTACTATCCAGCTGCTGAACATCCCTTGGTGTCTCTATCTTTTGTAAACCTGCTTAGTTTAAGAAAGAATGTCCTCTTGACAACCCATCTTTGATGAAGAAGATTATGATAAACATCTTAAACCTGGTAGACATCTTTTTCTCACCCATCAGCCTTTTGAACTTACTGTAAGGATATGCTTCCTAGTGGGAAGATGAAATGTCCATAAAAATAGTCTTGTGTTCACCTCAAAGTGTATTCCTGGTGGCTCAGACGGTAAAGAAGTAAAGAAGTGAACTCAGTCAGTCGTGTCCAACTCTTTGCAACCCCATGGACTGCAGTCTACCAGGCTCCTCCGTCCATGGGATTTTCCAGGCAAGAGTACTGGAGTAGGGGTGCCATTGCCTTCTCCAATGGTAAAGAATCCACCTGCAATGTGGGAGATCTGGGTTCAGTCCCTGGGGAGGGCATGGCAACCTACTCCAGTATTCTTGCCTGAAGAATCTCATGGACAGGGGAGCCTGGTGGGCTGACTGCAGTCCACGGGGTCACAAAGATTCAGAAATGACTGAGTGACCAAGCACAGCACAGCAAAGCACAAAGGGCATTCCACTGAACACTGCATTTGTGAAATGATATTGGGTTTTTAGGTGGACAAAGTTTTTGGTCACATAACTTTGGGAACTGCTAGTTTCTTTACTGCAGGATCATCCTGGATAAAAAGGTCAGGGGACACTTTGATCTGTTATGAATTTTCAAGAAGGAACTAGAGCATATACAGGTTTCTCAATCTTTTCTGATCATAGAAACTTGTAGTATATTTCACAGAAGTAGGGTTTCATAAAATCCACCTTGAGAAAAACAATTAAATTTGGCACCCATTAAAATGATTTAATAACCTCTGGAAATATTACTGATACAAACTGTGTTGATTATTTGAAAATATGTTAAGAAATATAAATAGATATGTGAAGTAGTTTATCCATACAAATCTCAAATACCTATCTTAGTTCTGGTTGATTAGCTATGTATCTCAATGTAATGCCCAGATACAGTGATACTGCTTTTACATATTTAAAATTTCAATAAAAATATTATAGGACATTAAAGCAACCGTGATCATTTTTTGTTTCTGAGATGAAGCATCTAGCTCTATTTCTGTGTAATACAGAAATATTTCAAAGTAGGTCATCGTAATTCCTCTAAAATTAAACCTCGGAAGAGAGTAATGTTTACGAAAAAGTAAACCAAAGAAACACTGCCAGCTAATAGAAAGAAGTCAGTTTAAAAAGGCAGAAAGAGCAATAACTACTTCTTTTCAGCAGTAATTTCCTTTTCACTTTCCTACCTTGAATTTTGTGTTGAACTGCTATTTACTTCCCACTATCTGCATGTATGCTTAGAAATATTTTATAAGAATACTGCTTTATTCAGCTTCCTCCGAAAGTGACTACTAATTATGACAGGTGATATTAACATTCAAACAGTTCAAATTTGGAATATATCCTGGGATCTTTCTACCAAACTACCATTATGAAGAATTTCATTCATTGTCAATATGTTCAAAACCCCTATATGGACAAATGTGTCTGATTAGAAAGCCAGAAGAAACATGGTACTCTGTATATATTTCTTTCATAATTAAAACCGAAGGGAATATGAAGGAAATTTTAGGAACACAGGTTTGCTTTCCTGTTAATTCATTACCCATAGTCCTTTTAGTATTGAAAAGAACACACTAGATATATAATATATATAAAGAGTTACAATGTCAGTGTCTTAATTTGTCTTTTAAATACATGGATCTTTCATGATCTGTTAAATTATGTTGACGTAATATGGAATCATCCCTCATGGCCAATGGAAGTTTCAAGGACAGCTGAAGTTTTTGTTTTTGTTTTTGTTTTAAGAATCTCTGTCTTTTCCTTTAATCATTAAACTTGAGTCTGAAGTTCTTGACTATTTAATACTTTATTAAAATGTTCCATCAGATGTTAATTTCATAAATACTAAAAAGGTCTTTAGTGAAAAAAATAATTCTGGGGGGGCTATTTAATTAGGGAAACACTGTTAAATACAAGCAAGCATCTCAAAGAGGCTATAATACTTCTCTCAGCCTTTGTGTGATCAGGAGCTTTATGTAGTTCCAAAAGGCAACTGTTGTATCGCATTTCTATAACACGTCTTTGCTAACAAGTGCCTCTGTTTTTTAAACTAGGCAAATATTTGGCATTTTTATCTATCCCTTTAACCCAGGATTTGCTATTCTTATTTAAGGGGGAAGTTTAGCCAACAATATCTAGAATCCACAAAATATCGATAGTTTAGTTTTAGTCATTAAGCTCAATCATGTCTGACTCTTTGCAACTGCATGGACTGTAGCCTGGCAGGTTCCTCGGTCAATGGAATTTTCCAGGCAAGAATAATGGAATGGGTTGCCATTCCCTTCTTTGGAGATCTTCCTGACCCAGGGATCAAACCTGCATTGCCAGCAGATTCTTCACTGCCTGAGCCACCAGGGAAGCCCCGCAAAACATCATTATCAGCCATAACCGCGATATAAATACAGCAATATATTTTTTAAGCTCTAGAATAAATACACAATGCAAGCAAAAATATTTGTAAAACAAAGCAAAAATATTTCAGAATCATAAGTTCAGAGGATAGGTTTAGAATTCTCAGCCTTCAAATGAGTGACAGAAGATTTCAGTGACTGATGCAGTAAGTTTAGATGCATTTTAATGAATGAAGAAAATTACTATGTTAAACACTTTAATGGATTATTGTGAAGACCAAAATAATATTGAGTATTTATTACTATAGGCTATAATATTTCTCATCTATGTTATGATCCATTTTTTAGTATAAAATATTATTCTACTGTGTTTTTGTAAAATCGCAATAATACAAGCAACTATCATTCATTGTTAGAGGAGATTCAGGGTGATTATCTCTAATATTTAGTGACAGTTATGGTTCACGGACGTTTTCAGTGCAATTTGAAAAAAAAACAGTCATTCCATTTCAGTAATAATTAAAGCTTTGCTTTATGTCTCTAATTATATTTCTTATTAGTTTGCACAGCTCCATTTTCTTCTTCCTTAACTGGAGACTGTATATGATCTAGTCCCTTTTTTCATTAATATGTCATTAAAAAACTGTTAGTCAAACACACACGGTCTAGCCTTTTTTCTTATTTCTCTTCTAATGTATGCTCCATGATATCTGATTCCAAGAATATGCATATTTATTATTTGCTGAGACTTTTGTTCCTTTAGGTCTTACTGCCTTTTAAATCGGAGAAGGCAATGGCACCCCACTCCAGTACTCTTGCCTGGAAAATCCCATGGATGGAGGAGCCTGGTAGGCTACAGTCCATGGGGTCGCTAAGAGTCAGACACTACTGAGCGACTTCACTTTCACTTTCACTTTCATGCATTGGAGAAGGAAATGGCAACCCACTCCAGTGTTCTTGCCTGGAGAATCCCAGGGATGGGGGAGCCTGGTGGGCTGCTGTCTATGGGGTCGCACAGAGTCGGACATGACTGAAGTGACTTAGCAGCAGCAGCAGCAGCAGCAGCCTTTTAAATGTATAGCTGTTTTTCTCTACTTATTTTTAAGTAGTAATGACTGAATTTCTATTTATTTTTTACATGTGTATATAAATATATATATTCTTTTATAACATTCTCTTTCATTGTAGGTTATTACAAGATATTGAGTATAGTTCCCTGTGCTATATAACGGGTCCTTGTTGATTATCTATTTAATATATAGTAGTGTGTATATTTTGGGCTCCCCTGGTAGTTCAGGTGGTAAAGAATCCACCTGCAATGCAGGAGACCCTGGTTCCATTCCTGGGTCAAAGATCCCCTGGAGGAGTGCATGGCAACCCACTCCAGTAATCCTGCCTGGGAAGGAGCCTGATGGGCTAGAGTCCATGGGGCTGCAGAGTCAGACACAACTGAATGACTAAGCACAGCACAGCACAGCAGTGTGTACATTTTAATCCGAAACGCCCAATTTATCCCTACCCCTCAACATTTTCTCTTTGGTAACCATAAGTTTGTGTTCTATATCTGTGAGTCTATTTTGGTTTCATAAACAAGTTCACGTGTATCATTTTTTATATGATATTATGTGATATTTGTCTATTTCTGTCTGGCTTACTTCATGCTTTTCACTTTAAGATTATCATTTTGACTGCTTTTTTAAATGATGACTTCCCTAAAAGTGGATATCACTGCATTTATTTTTACTTGTATTTGTAGCAGTGCTTAAAATTGTCAGAGGACAAAAAGCAAGATATGAAAAATATATGGAGATACAATTAGATAAAAATTATCTGCTTTATATTTTCCAAGATAACATTCATGTAATTGATCATTTTCAGTATCTTTAGTTTGGATTGGCTTTTATGGGTTTTTTAATTGGATCAGCATCAGCAAAGTAGAGGGGGAAAAGGCAGAAGCAATGGTATTTAAACTAAGTGGAAGTCAAAGCCTGTCTCTAAAATGATTGAGTGATGAGGGACTCAACTGACTTAAAAAAGCACTGGGATCTGACAAATGAAAATGCAATACAAAACATCTTAGTTGTCTTGAATGTGACATGGAGCAACGGTGGAAGGAAATGCCATTTAAGGGTATTATTTGTGTAGGGAATTGTAAAATTTTCAAATATAAAACACCCCCTGCATTAAGGAAGTCACTCAGGCCACTGATTACACAAAAAATAAAAAAGGCCAGGACATTCATGTATAAGGTCATGTATTCTCCAAACTTCATATTTAAAACATATAAGAAGAAAGGCAGAAAGGCAGAAAAGAAGCAAGGAAGAAAGTGAGGGAAGATGGGAGAGAAAAAGGAAGGAAGGAAGATGGGAAGGAGGGAAGGAGGAAAGGAGAAAGAATAAAGTGAAAGGGAGGAATCAAAGTGAGAAAGATTGAAGGAAGAAAGAGGGAAGAAGAGAGAAAGNTCTACACTGAACCAAGGTCATTATTTTGAGGAAATGATGAGAGTTTATAATCATTTGTAAAAGTGACACAATCACTTAGTGAATGAAAAAATAAACAAGTTTCATAAATACAGATGCCTCTTTTCTTTCTTTCTTTTTCTTTTTTATCTCATTTAAATAGATATTACCATGTCAGCAGGAATGTCAGCAGGAAACTTTTTTTTTCTTGTAAAGAATACAACCAAATAAAAGTCTGGGTAAACATAGTAACTGAGTATCTCCATTTTACTTGTGCTGAATTATCTTATTACTGTGAAAGTATACTAATACAATAAGGATTTAAGCAGTGATTTCATAGACAACTTTGTCAGTTTTAGACTTGAAGACCAGTCTCCACAGTAACTGGCACTTCAACATGTACCTATTAAAAATAGCTACAGTGGAGTTGTCTTAGTTTATTCCATCTGCCACAACAAAAATACCACAGATTCAAACAACAAATTCTGGTATCAAGGAAGTCCAAGATCAAAATGCGGGCAGTTTGGTGGAAGCCTACTTCCTGGTTCATAGATGGCCANTCTAATGTATGCTCCATGATATCTGATTCCAAGAATATGCATATTTATTATTTGCTGAGACTTTTGTTCCTTTAGGTCTTATTGCCTTTTAAATCGGAGAAGGCAATGGCACCCCACTCCAGTACTCTTGCCTGGAAAATCCCATGGATGGAGGAGCCTGGTAGGCTACAGTCCATGGGGTCGCTAAGAGTCAGACACTACTGAGCGACTTCACTTTCACTTTCACTTTCATGCATTGGAGAAGGAAATGGCAACCCACTCCAGTGTTCTTGCCTGGAGAATCCCAGGGATGGGGGAGCCTGGTGGGCTGCTGTCTATGGGGTCGCACAGAGTCGGACATGACTGAAGTGACTTAGCAGCAGCAGCAGCAGCAGCCTTTTAAATGTATAGCTGTTTTTCTCTACTTATTTTTAAGTAGTAATGACTGAATTTCTATTTATTTTTTACATGTGTATATAAATATATATATTCTTTTATAACATTCTCTTTCATTGTAGGTTATTACAAGATATTGAGTATAGTTCCCTGTGCTATATAACGGGTCCTTGTTGATTATCTATTTAATATATAGTAGTGTGTATATTTTGGGCTCCCCTGGTAGTTCAGGTGGTAAAGAATCCACCTGCAATGCAGGAGACCCTGGTTCCATTCCTGGGTCAAAGATCCCCTGGAGGAGTGCATGGCAACCCACTCCAGTAATCCTGCCTGGGAAGGAGCCTGATGGGCTAGAGTCCATGGGGCTGCAGAGTCAGACACAACTGAATGACTAAGCACAGCACAGCACAGCAGTGTGTACATTTTAATCCGAAACGCCCAATTTATCCCTACCCCTCAACATTTTCTCTTTGGTAACCATAAGTTTGTGTTCTATATCTGTGAGTCTATTTTGGTTTCATAAACAAGTTCACGTGTATCATTTTTTATATGATATTATGTGATATTTGTCTATTTCTGTCTGGCTTACTTCATGCTTTTCACTTTAAGATTATCATTTTGACTGCTTTTTTAAATGATGACTTCCCTAAAAGTGGATATCACTGCATTTATTTTTACTTGTATTTGTAGCAGTGCTTAAAATTGTCAGAGGACAAAAAGCAAGATATGAAAAATATATGGAGATACAATTAGATAAAAATTATCTGCTTTATATTTTCCAAGATAACATTCATGTAATTGATCATTTTCAGTATCTTTAGTTTGGATTGGCTTTTATGGGTTTTTTAATTGGATCAGCATCAGCAAAGTAGAGGGGGAAAAGGCAGAAGCAATGGTATTTAAACTAAGTGGAAGTCAAAGCCTGTCTCTAAAATGATTGAGTGATGAGGGACTCAACTGACTTAAAAAAGCACTGGGATCTGACAAATGAAAATGCAATACAAAACATCTTAGTTGTCTTGAATGTGACATGGAGCAACGGTGGAAGGAAATGCCATTTAAGGGTATTATTTGTGTAGGGAATTGTAAAATTTTCAAATATAAAACACCCCCTGCATTAAGGAAGTCACTCAGGCCACTGATTACACAAAAAATAAAAAAGGCCAGGACATTCATGTATAAGGTCATGTATTCTCCAAACTTCATATTTAAAACATATAAGAAGAAAGGCAGAAAGGCAGAAAAGAAGCAAGGAAGAAAGTGAGGGAAGATGGGAGAGAAAAAGGAAGGAAGGAAGATGGGAAGGAGGGAAGGAGGAAAGGAGAAAGAATAAAGTGAAAGGGAGGAATCAAAGTGAGAAAGATTGAAGGAAGAAAGAGGGAAGAAGAGAGAAAGAAGGGAGGAGAGATGAAGAGAGAAAGTGAGATGGAGAATTAGTTAACAGCTTCATGGTTTGATCTCAGTGCATGTTCTTAGTGTCTTTCCGCTTTTGTCCAAAAGTCAGTAGGCAGTTGGCCACAGTTTGCTCTGCTTATTACATGTTTAACCAGGAACAGAAAGCAGAATTATTTTGGAGGAGAGAGAGGCAGGAGGGTAAAGGAGGAATCTGAAGAAAGAAGGAGGAAGCTCTAGGCACTAGCAAACTTAAGCTTGTACTTCAGAGACAAAAGCTCAAACACACAGATCTCCACTGAGCTTGTAAACCAGGGGATGGAACAACAGCTGCAGGGCTTGTAGCATCTGACTTTCCATCCAAAGATATAAACACAGGCACAGAGTAAGGAACCACCAATTATTAAAGCTATTACCTAGAACAACCCCCCAAAACAGAACATCTGGCTAATTTCACAAAAGCCACAGTAATGGGCAGGGACAAAATTAGCACCTATGACATGCTGGTGACTACAGACTTAACTAGACATTACTGTAGGGAGGCCTCTTTTTTGAGTGATATCATCCTACCCTGAGGTGCAACAGCTGTAAAAGAAAGGAAAACAAAGCAAAAATAACCCAGACATCTCTCTTTTTCTAGGTTAAAACCCCGAGGAATCTGCATACTCAGCACCTAAGAGTTTTGCAAGGGGCCAAACCTAATTCAGCATGTTGTTCAGCCGCTCAGTTGTGTCTGACTCTTTGCAACCCCATGGACTGCAGCACACCAGGCTTCCTTGTCCATCACCAACTCCCGGAGCTTGCTCAAACTTATATCCATTGAGGTGATGATGCCATCCAACCATCTCATTCTCTGTCATCCCTTTCTCCTCCTGCCTTCAATCTTTCCCAGCATCAGGGTCTTTTCTAATGAGTCAGCTCTTTGCATCAGGTGGCCGAAGTATTGGAGCTTCAGCTTCAGCATCAGTCCTTCTAATGAATATTCAGGACTGATTTCCTTCAGGATTGACTGGTTGGATCTCCTTGCAGTCCAAGGGACTCTCAAGAGTCTTCTCCAATACCACAGTTCAAAAGCATCAATTCTTCGACCCTCAGCCATCTTTATAGTCCAATTCTCACATCCACACATGACTACCGGAAAGACCATAGCCTTGACTAGGTGGACCTTTGTTGGCAAAGTGACATCTCTGCTTTTTAATATGCTGTCTAGGCTTATTCCAGCATATCTACATGCAACTGAGAGATATAAAGAGACACACATTTCAGTGTACCCATATTCATCTGAACATATTTCAATGTACCCGTATTCATCTGAATATATTCATTTCATTAAGGAAGATTTAGAGAATTCCAAGAAAAGATTCAGGAGATAGTGTAAGCCATTACTGAATCATAGGGTTGTTGACTGAAATAGTGATCATCCCATTGATAAAATTGCTTTTATGCATGTTAACTACCTGAAAATTTTAGTAGTATATTGATCACAAGGCAGAATATTACATTAAGACAAAAAACTTTCAATTTGTTTTCTAAAAATTAAACAAACAAAAACTCCCCGGTGTCTAATTATATTTGGTGAAACAATGGTAAAATTCCTTCCGAAAAGAATAAAAATCGATACAGACATAAGTTCCACAATTGAGAACAAAGAAACATGAAAAATGAGGATAGAAAATAGCAGTATCAGTGAGATTTCTAATTATGCTTATCTTAGTGTCATGGTGCTACTCAAACAACAATCCTTAGGAATATAAAATGTATGATATTATAATGTATTTCAGCAATACTATGACAGAATTTAATCTCATAGATTTTCAGTAAGCGTATTTGTTACCTTATTGCATTATTTTTAAATTGTGAGGAATGAAAAAAAATTACACTCATTTTTGTTTTGGTTTCTTGATTTCCATAAACCTTTCCCAATGGAAAAAATTGTTGGAAACCATGGCCCTGGCTTGTTCATTTAGTCATGACTAAGTTTTAAATCATACACTTGAAGCAGAACTTTTTGGCTCTGTGTAAATTAAAACAAAACAAAAACCAGAAAAAAAAGAAAAACAATAAGAAGTAGGTCTTAGTTCTCATGTCTCTTGTGACTTCAAAACAGTTCCCCAAACTTTTACTATGTTCAGGGCTCCAGCCTTCAGTGCATTGAGTAATATGTATTCTATGAGTCTCAAATTATTAACAATTTATTTTCCCTATGTTGATTTTTGGAATCAGAATATGATTCATTTACCCAAGGAAAAAAAGATGTCTCTGGAAGTTGACCTATCTTCAAAACTGAGGTTAAAATATATTCTGTTGTTTACTAAACATTTTTTGTACATTCATGTTTTATTACCATGTATACAATTTATGTTACTAACTCTTTATGACATTAAGTAATATCTACTTGGCATACATTAGATTTGGTTTAGTGAATGTGTGGTCGTGAAGAATTGGTCTGCCATATATTTTCAAATATTTTATCTTTATTGACCAGATTCTCTCAACTAGAACATGGTGGAGATGGGATTTCTGTCCAGATAATCTGACTCCAGGGCTTTGGCTTTTTATTGCCTCTCAATACTACATTAGAAAATAAAAACTTGCTTATTAGATACTATGTCTCTATTTCTTTTACGTGATAAATCTTACAATAAAATTTTCCCAGAGTTTGTCTATTTAGGTTTACACAGATGATAGGCTAAGATTTCAGGTACAAGTCACAAAAGAAAACTTTTTTCCTAGCATTTGCTACCATTCTAGAGTGGAAGTTGTGGTTGCAGTTTGTCTTTTTATTTTTAGTTTTCAAATTGTAGGTTGTTTTGGGTTTTTTTTTTGGTCAATTAGACAACCAAATTGATTTTCCTGATCCTTTGAGAATACTTTGCAAACTAATTTCAAACATTAAAATATCCTGTTTATTTCACATTTTTAAAGAAAAGTTGTTGTTTTTGTTCAGTAGCTAAGTCATGTCCCACACTTTGCAACTCCACAGACTGCAGCACGTCAGGCTTCCCTGTCCTTCACAACCTCCCAGAGTTTGCTCAAATTCATGTCCATTGAGTCAGTGATGCCATCCAACCATTTCATTCTCTATCGCTTCCTTGTTCTCATGCCNCCTCAGCCATCTTTATAGTCCAATTCTCACATCCACACATGACTACCGGAAAGACCATAGCCTTGACTAGGTGGACCTTTGTTGGCAAAGTGACATCTCTGCTTTTTAATATGCTGTCTAGGCTTATTCCAGCATATCTACATGCAACTGAGAGATATAAAGAGACACACATTTCAGTGTACCCATATTCATCTGAACATATTTCAATGTACCCGTATTCATCTGAATATATTCATTTCATTAAGGAAGATTTAGAGAATTCCAAGAAAAGATTCAGGAGATAGTGTAAGCCATTACTGAATCATAGGGTTGTTGACTGAAATAGTGATCATCCCATTGATAAAATTGCTTTTATGCATGTTAACTACCTGAAAATTTTAGTAGTATATTGATCACAAGGCAGAATATTACATTAAGACAAAAAACTTTCAATTTGTTTTCTAAAAATTAAACAAACAAAAACTCCCCGGTGTCTAATTATATTTGGTGAAACAATGGTAAAATTCCTTCCGAAAAGAATAAAAATCGATACAGACATAAGTTCCACAATTGAGAACAAAGAAACATGAAAAATGAGGATAGAAAATAGCAGTATCAGTGAGATTTCTAATTATGCTTATCTTAGTGTCATGGTGCTACTCAAACAACAATCCTTAGGAATATAAAATGTATGATATTATAATGTATTTCAGCAATACTATGACAGAATTTAATCTCATAGATTTTCAGTAAGCGTATTTGTTACCTTATTGCATTATTTTTAAATTGTGAGGAATGAAAAAAAATTACACTCATTTTTGTTTTGGTTTCTTGATTTCCATAAACCTTTCCCAATGGAAAAAATTGTTGGAAACCATGGCCCTGGCTTGTTCATTTAGTCATGACTAAGTTTTAAATCATACACTTGAAGCAGAACTTTTTGGCTCTGTGTAAATTAAAACAAAACAAAAACCAGAAAAAAAAGAAAAACAATAAGAAGTAGGTCTTAGTTCTCATGTCTCTTGTGACTTCAAAACAGTTCCCCAAACTTTTACTATGTTCAGGGCTCCAGCCTTCAGTGCATTGAGTAATATGTATTCTATGAGTCTCAAATTATTAACAATTTATTTTCCCTATGTTGATTTTTGGAATCAGAATATGATTCATTTACCCAAGGAAAAAAAGATGTCTCTGGAAGTTGACCTATCTTCAAAACTGAGGTTAAAATATATTCTGTTGTTTACTAAACATTTTTTGTACATTCATGTTTTATTACCATGTATACAATTTATGTTACTAACTCTTTATGACATTAAGTAATATCTACTTGGCATACATTAGATTTGGTTTAGTGAATGTGTGGTCGTGAAGAATTGGTCTGCCATATATTTTCAAATATTTTATCTTTATTGACCAGATTCTCTCAACTAGAACATGGTGGAGATGGGATTTCTGTCCAGATAATCTGACTCCAGGGCTTTGGCTTTTTATTGCCTCTCAATACTACATTAGAAAATAAAAACTTGCTTATTAGATACTATGTCTCTATTTCTTTTACGTGATAAATCTTACAATAAAATTTTCCCAGAGTTTGTCTATTTAGGTTTACACAGATGATAGGCTAAGATTTCAGGTACAAGTCACAAAAGAAAACTTTTTTCCTAGCATTTGCTACCATTCTAGAGTGGAAGTTGTGGTTGCAGTTTGTCTTTTTATTTTTAGTTTTCAAATTGTAGGTTGTTTTGGGTTTTTTTTTTGGTCAATTAGACAACCAAATTGATTTTCCTGATCCTTTGAGAATACTTTGCAAACTAATTTCAAACATTAAAATATCCTGTTTATTTCACATTTTTAAAGAAAAGTTGTTGTTTTTGTTCAGTAGCTAAGTCATGTCCCACACTTTGCAACTCCACAGACTGCAGCACGTCAGGCTTCCCTGTCCTTCACAACCTCCCAGAGTTTGCTCAAATTCATGTCCATTGAGTCAGTGATGCCATCCAACCATTTCATTCTCTATCGCTTCCTTGTTCTCATGCCCTCAGTCTTTCCCAGCATCAGGGTCTTTTCCAATGAGTCACTTCTTTGCATCAGGTGGCCAAAGTATTGGAGCTTCAGCATCTGTACTCCCCATGAATATTTAGGGCTGATTTCCTTAGGATTGGCTGGTTTGATCTTCTTGCTGTCAAAGGGACTCTCGAGTTTTTCCCAACATCACAGTTCGAAAGCATCAATACTTCCGTGCTCAGCCTTCTTTACCGTCCAACTCTCATGTCCGTACATGACTATTGGAAAAACCATAACTTTGACTAGATGAACCATTGTTGGTAAAGTGATGTCTCTGCTTTTTAATACCCTGTCTAGGTTGGTCATAGCTTTTCTTCCAAGGAGCAAATGTCTTTTAATTTCATGACTGCAGTCACCATCTGCAGTGATTTTGGAGCCCAAGAAAAGAAAATCTGGCATTATTTCCATTGTTTCCCATCCATTTGCCATGAAGGGATGAGACTGGGTGCCATGATCTTGGTTTTTTGAATGTTGAGTTGTAAGCCAGCTTTTTCACTCTGCTCTTTCACCTTCATCAAGAGGCTCTTTAGTTCTTCTTCACTTTCTGCCATAAGGGTGGTGTCATCTGCATATCTGAGGTTATTGATATTTCTCCTGGCAATCTTGATTCCAGCTTTTGATTCATCCAGCCTGGAATTTTGCATGTACTCTGTATAGAAGTTAAATAAGTAGGTGACAATATACATATATGGCCTTGATGTACTCCTTTTCCAGTTTTGAACCAGTTCCCTGTCCGGTTCTAACTGTTGCTCTTGATCTGCATACAGGTTTCTCAGGAGGCAGGTAAGGTGGTCTGGTATTCCCATCTCTTTAAGAAATTTAAATTACTTTAGATATATTTTCAGGAGTTCACTCTATCAAGCTCTGAAGTATTTCTGAATGCTGTATGTGTAAATCTTCCCTACTCTGTCCTTAGTATAGTGACATATGGGAAAGATTCAAGGTCCAGGATACTGGCAGTATGGATAACTAAGTATTAACACATATTTTACTCTGAAGAGCCCAATTTTTGAAATAAAACTCAACTTGGAATCTATCCCCAGTCAACTTGGTCCACATCAGTGATTATAGCTGGACAGGCCTCTTAACCAGGTGACTCACTCACATTCACAAATGCCCAGTCTACGGTACGTCACTGTGGGTATCCACTGACACTTATACGGAAAAAAGTCTGGTAATGAATCATGAAGTCCTGGAATAGAAGTATATTTTCAAGCAATATTCATGGGACTTCCCAGGGTTGAAAGAATAATTTTTCTTCTGTATCTATAAAATTTATTTTAGGAGTAGAATCTACATTATTCACAAAATGAAACCCATCCATCTCTTTTCTCCACAGTGTTTAATTTTTCATTTTAATTTCAGAAACATACCATTATGTTTTAGAACATTTTGGGTGCAGGTGATGTAGCTTCTAATATACTTCCACAAAGGCACACTAGCAGATGTGGCAACAAAGGAAACACCATTGTTTTTGAACATTTTCTGGGACCTACAGGGACTTGGGGGCATATGCCCTTTCCTACTAAGAGCACTTTAACCATTTTGTTTTGAGACCAAGATGAACTCAGGCAACTCTGGTCAGTTTGCTGGTACTTCATGGATTACTTAAAAAACCAATTTAATGAACATCTTGTACCTTACAAGCCACAATCATTCCAGAGGTTAACCTTATGAAGCAATTAAGAAAAATCATCCCAGTATTGTGAAATGACCTAGAATCAGAGATCACTGGGCTTGACAAAGGCGCTTTTTATGTAGAAAGCTAAGTATACAGTTGGACTTGAGTAAATAATAGTCTTTGGAGATGTGGAGATTGGCAGATAGCTCAGCTCCAATGCAGTTGATAAAATAGAAACAGAGGTAACCTTTGCCTTTGCAAGAGGAAAAAAAAAAAAGAAAGCTCATTTTGGAATTCATTAGACAATATTTCCAGTGTCAAATGAAGGATAATTGCCTCTTTCAAAGAGGAGAATATATTGGTATTTGTTTTAATTAACTCAAGAAGTGCAATTTTCAAGCTTTACTTATTACTTACTGGGTGTTGTATGCATCACTGTCAAACATAAGACAGGATTTAGGAATCAGACTTGGGAGACATGAACTCCATGCTGTGCCTCTCTGTGCCAGTGGTAGGTTGTGAAGTGATGTGTAGGAATATAAAAATCTTGATCAAAAACAGAATGGGTATTATCTAATTGAGGAAAAATTTTGATTTGGTGGCAGATAAAACTTGGTAATATCAGATTACAAATTTCCCCAAATGTGAATTATTGTGAAGTGTTGGTCGCTCAGTCGTGTCTGACTCTTTGTGACCCTGTGGACTGCAGCCCATCAGGCTCCTCCATCCACGGAATTCTCCAGGCAAGAGTACTGGAGTGGGTTGCCATTTCTTTCTCCAGGATTATTGTGAAAATCTCAGTAATTATGTGTGCCATTGGGATTCTCAGGTTTTAGTCTCTGAACCTAACCATAATTCATGAGTCTTTTGATATCATTTTCTTATAAATTTGGGAAGATATGTTTTTAACAAATCAAGGAGAAACTTTACAATAAAACATATTAAAAGTAGAGGCAATATAAGTTAGACAGTTTAGTATAAGAATAAAATTAGAACTAGATTTGAATAAGTGGATTTATTAATATTTTTAACTGAAATTACATCTTTTTATTAACATTTTTCCAGTATATAACTTAATGGTTAGTTGCTTTAATCGTGTCTGACTCTCTGCAATCCTATGGACCAGGGCCTGCCAGGCTCCTCTGTTCATGGGATTCTCTGGGCAAGAATACTGGAATGGGTTGCCTTTTCCTTCTCCAATATAACTTAATAATATTTTACAATTTTATAGTTTAAGACTGAAAAGTTTTCCTGAATAATCTTACAAAATTAACGGCCATGAATAAATTTTTCAAAATACTACTATCATCAAAACAAAAATAAAAGCCTACACATACATATGTCAAATTTCCTAAAGATAACTGTAAGATAAAGAAAAATAGAGAGTAAACATATTTGGAAAAGAGGTGCAAAATCATTTTTTGCGTGATTTAGGTCACATTTCATTTACTGGTGATTTCTTTTTTTTTAATTTATTTCTTTATTCGGCTGTGCTGGGCCTTAGTTGCGGCTCATGAGATCTTTGGTCTCTGCTGTGATAAGCATCATCAAGTGAAAATTGCTCAGTTGTCTCCGACTCTTTGCGACTCCATAGACTGTGTAATCCATGGAATTTTCCAGGCCAGAATACAGGAGTGGGTAGCCTTTCCCTTCTCCAGCAGATCTTCCCAACCCAAGGATCGAACTCAGATCTCCCGCATTGCAGGCAGATTCTTTACCAGCTGAGCTGCAAGGGAAGCCCAACAATACTGGAGTGGGTAGCCTATCCTTTCTCTAGCAGATTTTCCCGACCCAGGAATCGAATCAGGGTCTCCTGCATTGCAGGTGGATTCTTTACCAACTGAACTATCAGGGAAGTCCTTTGCAGTGGTATGCAGTATCTTTTAGTTGCGGAATATGACTTTTTAGTTGTAGCATCTGGGATCTAGTTCTCTGACCAAGGATTAAACCTGAGCCCCCTGAGTTGGGATCATGGAGTCTTAGCCCCTGGACCACTAGGGAAATCACAACTGGTAATTTTTTAAACAGACTTATTGCCTTTAAGCCTGACTTGTTTTTCCAGCAGCATCTAGCATCAAATTTTGTTTGATAGTGTTTAGAAATCTTACATTAAAAAAAACAACAACAATAAGACTACAGCAACATTTGAGAGTTATCTAATGAGAAAAGGCCTGGCAGGCTACAGTCCATAGGGTCACAAAGAGTTGGAGACAACTAAGGCAATTTAACACACACACACATGC
This sequence comes from Neotragus pygmaeus, assembly GCA_006410875.1. Taxonomy (NCBI): domain Eukaryota; kingdom Metazoa; phylum Chordata; class Mammalia; order Artiodactyla; family Bovidae; genus Neotragus; species Neotragus pygmaeus. Next base: position 415,569 of record SJYV01006970.1, read on the forward strand.
ATTCAAACAATAATTAATTTTTCTACATAAATATATATATATATTTATAAATACATTAAACTGTGGAAAATTCTGAAAGAGATGGGAATACCAGATCACCTGACCTGCCTCTTGAGAAATGTGTATGCAGGTCAGGAAGCAACAATTAGAACTGGACATGGAACAACAGACTGGTTCCAAATAGGAAAAGGAGTGCGTCAAGGCTGTATATTGTCACCCTGCTTATTTAACTTATATGCAGAGTACATCATGAAAAATGCTGGACTGNTGTGATTCATGGGGTTGCAAAGAGTCGGACATGACTGAGCGACTGAACTGAACTGAACTGAAACATTAGTTGATTTAAAAAATTATAGCAGATCATATTTATATCTACATCTACTTATATCTGATTCACCTTAGTAGTTAATCTAGAAATTAAACATCATGAAGTGAGAATAAAAGAGTTACTCAACTCATGTTATCTGATGGATGGCTGGTGGAGATATTGAAATATTTTCTACTTAATATCAAATTATCCAGATATCCTCATGCTAAGTTGGTGATGCAATTTCTGTATTTCACAAGGATTTTTAGTTTTCAACCATTAGCTGAAGCATTAGATACCAATAACTATCATATAATCATTGGTAAAAAATAAAGTAGTTAACTGAAATTATTGCTCTGTTCTCTTCGAACCATTTCAGGGGAGAACACTGATTACAAGTGATCTTAGAATGAAAACAATGGTACCCTGCATAGAGCAACAGGGGTAACCTAGATCTGAGAATGGCTGCCTTGGCTATACATTTGATACAAACCATCCAAACCATGCTGATCTCATCTGGCTGAGAATCAAGGTTAGGGTAAGCCCACAGGCATAGATGCTCAGTGGTTCTGGGACTGCTGGGTTTCCTCCCTGGGACATTCTAATGTCAAGATGGTCTATTAATGGCTGTGTTTGCTTGGCTGCCTTCACAGCTGAGCTGGCTGCAGCATCCAGAGGAGAATGGATATAGTATGAATAATAATAATAATGATGTAACAAAGTGGCTTGGGCTTCCCTGGTGGCTCAGTGGTAAAGAATCTGCCTGTGATACAGGAGATATGGGTTCAGTCTCTGGGTCGGGAAGATGTCCTGGAGAAGGAAATGGCAACCCACTCTAGTATTCTTGCCAGGAAATCCCATGGACAGAGGAGCATGGCAGGCTACAGTCCATGGAGTCGCAAAAAAGGGTCGGAAACAACTTAGCAACTAAACAACAATGAAAGTGGCTTACAATTTTGTCTTTGTCCCTTTGGCAAGTTTAGTGTTTCCTCACTTGCTCTTCACAACAACCCTATCCGGCAATTTAATTCTTATTTTACACAAAAACTGAGAAACAGGCAAGTGATCACAATGAGTATCTTCAGTATTTTCATCGAAATCAAAGGATGCAATAGTTTATATATAATTATTTATAAAAATAAACAGAAGTGGGATATAATTAGATACAGAGTAACTAAAACAGATTAATTTTATCAAAAAAGATTGATAAATCAGTAAGTCAATTATAGCTATTCCTTTTTGTTTGTTATAATCATGAAAATAGAGAGAAATTCCCTACATATTTATTAACAGAATACACAGCCTAGGATATTTTATTTTTTGTTTTTTTCAGACAGATATGTTTACTGAGTCTAAATTGAACAGTCAATTCATTTCTCTAGTTTAAGAAAGCATATTTCACTGGAAATTTCATGACTATCCTCAAAAGAATTTATAGAAATGCCACTAGCCTGGCTAGATTTCCTTTTTATTCAAATTCCTGTGTTTTGAAAGTCAATAGTACTCAATTATCATTGCATAAATGTTATTATTTCACAGTTAAATTTATTATAAATACTCCATCTTTGTATGCTAACATGTTTTTGAATGTAAAAGATACTGATTTCTGCTAATTGTTTATATAAATAAATACATTCTGAATTTGCAAAACATGGCTGCCTTCTTTTTAATTCATGTCCAATCAGCTGACAATCAAAAAAATTGAGAACCCACTGCAAAACCTTTCTAATATAATAATATTAAATTATTTTATTAAATGTGCTAAGTTTTAAAATCTTCATGATTAAATGGTAAAATTAAAATGTTTTCATTGCCACTATATTAGAATTCCTTGTAATGGCATTTTTTAAAGTGTGTAATGAAAAAGGCAGAATTATTTTTTGGACTACGTGCAGTTTGGCTTGTTCATGTAGTTACAAAAAAACAAATGTTTGTCCAACAAAACGCTGAGAGTCGTGTCTCCTGGGAAACTTATACAAGGTCATAGCTTCATGAGCATAAAAAAATCTTGTAAAAGCACACTAGCATGTAATACGAGAAAGTAAAGAAGTGGTTGGGGAAAAATGTGATTGTTAGTTGAAACATCTATTAAGGAAAAAAAATAAGTTATTGTCTTCTTAAAATAATAGTTTATATGCAAAATGTGTTTACAAAGTACATTATTTCCTTAAAAGATCATATCCTACAAGTTGCTGAGAAGGAAAAGAGAAATGATAAAATTTTAGCATTTTTACAGAGAAGGGAGGGGTTAAGTTAGGAACAGAACTGCCTGATGTAATGAGAAGTGGGTATGAAAAGAGCTTCATAACAGTTGTAGAATGGGCAGTACTGGGACAGAGTGGTGCAGGTGTGGAGGTGGGAACGATTATGCAGCACAGACAGGGTGGCTGTGGCCTCTATCAACGTTGGGATCCTATTGGTTTCATTCACCACTAAACACTCAGCACATGGGAGACTCAACAAATAACTGTTGAACAACTGAACAAACAGCAAATAGATGAGTAAAAGCAAACAAGCTAATTAGACAAAGGTGTGAGAATTGATTTGATACTAGAACCTGTGGACAGTTCATCACAAAACAGGCAAAATGACTCCTTTGTTTCCAAAAGCAAATATTACAAAAAAGTATAAACAAGCACAAAAATAATTCTGTTTGGTAAAGAATATGGCTTCCCAGGTGCAGTGGTAAAGAACCCGCCTGTCAGTGAAAGAGATGGAAGAGACGTGGGTTCAGTCTCTGGGTGGGGATGATCCCTTGGCGCAGGGAAGGCAATCCACTTCAGTATTCTTGCCTGGGAAATCCCATGGACAGAGGAGCCTAGTGGACTCCTAGTGGACTCCATGGGGTCACAAAGAGTTGGACATGGCTAAGTAACCAAGCACAATCACACACACACACAGAAAAGGGAGGAGACAGAATGTTGTACTAATAGAATCAGATGTGTTCAGATGTATACACTGTACACGTTGCCCACAAAGAAATCGACTCGTCTGTCCTGTTAAAATGTGTGTATCAGATCATGTGACTCTTCTCCTAGGATACCCTCCAAAAGCTCACAAGACATTCAGAGTTAGGGCCCAAAGTCCTCAAATAACATCATTTCTTGGACCTTTTCTCCTACAGGTTTCATCCATCTCACTCTGCTCCAACCACACCTGCCTCCCCAGCTCCTATTTCAAGCACTTCCCGCTGGCTGTACCCATGGGCACTGCAGTTCCCTGACCCCCACCCTGAAAAGCTGGCTCATCCCCTCATCTACTTTAGGTCTTTACTCCAATATCACCTCTCAACAGGGCATGCACGGGCCATCTTGTCTAAAACTGCATCTTCTGGTTTTTTTCCTGCTTCATTTTCACTTATCACATATACCTTCCTATATATTTTACTTATATACCTCTTATGTCTTCCTCACAGTAAGGTAAGCCTCATGGGGGTAGGGATTTTTGTCTGTTTTGTAGTTGTTGTGTCTATTTTGTATCCTAACTCTTTAGAACATTGTCTGAAAGACAGCATTTGTTGAATTAATGGTAAGCAAATGAACAAATTAACCAAATTAACAAAAATTTTGAGGCTTTCCAAATGAACAACATCTATTTTCCTTCATTTCCAAAATTTTCAAAGATGCAAATGACAATTATTTAGCAAAATGGCAACCATTATAAAGAGATAAACAGCTTTGTGTCTAAAAAAGGAAAAATCTCAATTCTTCTACAGATTTCATGCAAAGTCCTAGATTAAAGGTTCTTAATGTGGGGTTCACAGATCCCTAACAATTTCAGAAAGAGTCTCTGAACGTGTGTATTTTCAGTCTAACATGTATTATGCATAGTACTTATTTTTCTGATAAAATAGGTCACAGCCTTTGTCACATACTCAGACAGTATTTACAAAAGTATGGTCTCCTTACCATCTATATTGATATAACCAACGTTGGGGGGGGGGCTTATAAAAACTGTACATTCCTGGGCCCCCTCTAGACACAGTGAAGCCAGAATCTCTGGGAGATGGGCATGAGATAAAATATTTTGCAGCCATTTTTCCAACTGACTTTTAATCAAAATTTCATTTCAAGATTCACTGCTGCCAGTAGGTTGTGACCTCTCAAATATGACAACCATTTCACCTGGCTGTTTTCAAGGTTATATAGTATCACTTTACATCTGACCATGTCAGCAGGACAGTGAGGCCTATAAAGGTAGGTAGTTTCTCTGTTCCCTGGCAAGGAAACTGAGGCTGGGGAGAAGTGACTTAACCTAGTTCTCAAAATTAAGTCCAAGGTTCTTTCACTCTATGTATATACTTTCTGATGAGCTTCTTCCATAAAGAATTCACAGGGATCTTTGTAATATAGTAACCATAACATTTCCTGTAACACTCAAGACATTTACTGAATTTTTCAATGACATCAAGTAAACATGCAGAGCAATGTAAACAGCTCAGGCAAAATGAAATTTTAGAAGCATTGTATGACATCTTTCTATATAGTTTATAACCTTTTTGGCTTTTCCATCTCTACCTGGTTCCTTTAGGTTGCAATTCTCTATTGTTTTTGTTCACACTGTCCTCTCTCTTCTCAATTAATTTTACTTTCAAGTCCAGGATCATCCAGTGTAGTACTTGTAGTTTCACATGTGAAAGCTGCCTTCCTACGTAGCCTTTGAAAGCAGGAATTATGTGCTTCCTTTTCTTTTATATGGGACTTGATAGTTAGTAGGTCTCCCAAATAAGATGGCCTTTGTGGCCCTCAGGTTTGAAAGCTGCAATCAGCTCAAAATACAGATTCTACTAATATGATTGGTCTTTTTGTTTGTTTTTGGTTGTGCTGGGTCTTCATTGTGGTGCATGGGCTTCTTGCTGCGGTGGCTTCTCTTGTTGCAAAGCACAGGCTCTAGGGCTCGTAGGCTTCAGTAGTTGAGGAACCTGGGCTCAGTAGTTGTGGCAGACGGGCCTAGTTGCTTTGCAGCATGTGGAATTGTCCCAAACCAGGGATCGAACCTCTGTCCCCTGAAGTGGCAGGCAGATTCTTAACCACCGCACCACCAGAGAAGTCCAGATTCTACTAATGTTGATTAGAGTTCGTACTATAGCACTCTTCTGTGTGTCTGCACAGACTAGTCTGGCTGTGTATCAAGCTTCAGAAAATCAACTCATAACAATATAATTAAATCTGCTATGCTATCAGTGGGCTTGAATGGTAGCATGCTTATTTTATTTTGTAGTTGTCATAATTGAAAACACTATCCCATTTTTAGAGTGCAACTTTAATTGTGAATTAGATTATCTGTAATTATTTCAAAAATCAGATTTAAAGTCTTTGGTTCTTAATACACTTTCTATTCTTACACATGACTCTATACTCAGAATTTTAAAATGAGATTCTCTACAGAAAAAGTAAGTTATGAGTAGAATGTACAGTATGGAGAATACAGCCAATAACTATGTCATACTTAGTATAATGACATATCATAACTAGACTTATTGTGGTGATTAGTTTGAAATGTATAGAATATCAAATCACTACATTGTGTAACAGGAACTAATATGTTGTAGGTCAGTTATACTGCAAAAACAAGCAGACAAACAAATAAACCTATGGAAAAAGAAATCAGATTTGTGGTTACCAGAAGTGGGAGGTTGGAAGAAGGGGAATTAGATGAATGTGGTCAAACATACAAACTACCAGTTATAAGATAATAAGTACTTAAATATCTTATAAGGGATGTAAGGTTAAACTTGATACATATAGCTAACACTACTGTACATTATATATTAAAGTCATTAAGAGCTTAAATCCTAGAGCTCTCATCATAAGGAAAAAAAACTTTTCCTATTTCTTTAATCTTATAACTATATGAGATGACAGGCAATCATTAAGCTTGTGAAAATCATTTCATGTATGTATATAAAATCATTATGCTGTATAGCTTAAACTTATACGGTGTTGTATATCAATTATATCTCAAAGAAACTGGGAAAAAAATTAAAATGCATCTCTCTTTCTCAGAGTATTGTAAATTCCTTTCCTAAATCTAGCACTATGCCCTACTCATGTTAACTATTTGACAAATGTTTACTAAATAAAAGAATTAAGCCAAAACACTTTTTAAAGTATAATTATCAAGTTGAATTATTTAAAATATTCTTCTATCAAACAAAAATTACTGTATATTATAAAACACACTCCTGTCTTAATAAATTATTATAATAATGATTAAGACATTTATTAGACTTCTTAGACATCTTAGAAGTTTCTTAAACATGAAATCAGGAGAGATTAGATTAGAAGAAAGATGTGTCTTACAGAATATATAAAATGAAGTTGAAAATTATTTTACAAATATATCATTACTGAAAAGAGAAAACGTACATAATAGTTATTCATTTTTAAGACAGCAAGGCAAGATCGGTTAATTTAATTAAATAACTTGATGTTATAGGAAATTCTAAGGATATTAAGAAGAATAAAATATGAGCAGTTGTCTAGAGAAAGCCAATGTATAAACAAATGATGCTAAGTGAAAATATGAAAGTGAAAATAAAGTTCACACAAATTCTCCTTGGAAGCCTGTGGTTTAGTTTAATCATATGATTTAATGACACTCACACTCTTACCCATCCAAGTAGTAATTAAACCTTTATTGGTTACCTCTGTATCATGGGACTACAGAGTATGAGAATACTTGAAAAGAGGGATTATTTGTTATTTATCCAAGTTATCATCACTTATCATCTTCTCAAAAATACTGTATTAAAATATAGAATATGTTCAAGAAGAACCAATACAGACCACAACATTAGACAGTAAAGTAATAAGTATGAGAACTTTGAGATGGTGCAAATCTCAAGGTATCAGTAGACACCAGAAAAATTCTCTAAATGTTGGGAAAGGGTTTGTGCAAAGTCACATTTCTTTTTTTTTTTCAATTAATTTTTTTATTGACAGATAATTCCTTTACAGAATTTTGTTGTTTTCTGTCAAACTTAAAACATGAATGAGCCATAGGTATATATATATATCCCCCTCCGTTTTGAACCTCCCTCCCATCTCCCTCCCCATCCCATTTCTCTAGGTACAGAGCCGCTGTTTGAGTTTCCTGAGCCATACAGAAAATTCCTGTTGGCTATCTATTTACATATGATAATATAAGTTTCCATGTAACTCTTTCCACATATCTCACCCTCTCCTTCCTTCTCCCCAGGTCCATAAGTCTCGTCTCTATGTCTGTTTCTCCACTGATGCCCTGTAAATAAATTCTTCAGTACCATTTTTCTAGATTCCGTATATACATGTTAAAATACAATATTCATCTTTCACTTTCTGACTCACTTCACTCTGTATAATAGGCTCTAGGTTCATCCACCTCATCAGAACTGACTCAAACGTGTTCCTTTTTATGGCTGAGTAATATTCCATTGTGTATATGTACCACAACTTCTTTATCCATTCATCTGTCAATGGACATCTAGGTTGCTTCCATGTTCTACCTATTGTAAATAGTGCTGCAATGAACAATGGGATACATGTCTCTTTTTCAATTTCAGTTTCCTCGGGGTATATGCCTAGGAGTGGGATTGTTGAGTCATATGGTGGCTTTATCCCTAGGCTTTATCCCTATTTTTTTTTTTTTTCCAAAAAGAAAATAGACCAATTCCAGGAACTACAGAGCACAAAGTTTAAGTCATATGACTATGAGTTCATGCTAAGTTGCTTCAGTCATGTCCGACTCTCTGTGACGCTATGGATTGTAGTCCATCAGGCTTCTCTGTCCATGGGATTCTCCAGGCAACAATACTGGAGTGGGTTGCCACTCCCTCCTCTAGGGGATCTTCTTGACACAGGGATTGAAGCTCTGTTTCTTATATCTCTTCCTTTGGTGGGGAGATTCTGTACTACCAGCACCACCTGGGAAGCTCCCATATGAATATTCTACAACCATATACTATCAGAGTTTTAAAAATTAATGTTATTCAAAATTTGAGTGTTACAAGTTTATAATTATTAGATGCACAACTTCAATGGAGCCATTTTGGCAAGATTCATGATTCTAGAGTTGGAAAAAACCTTAACCAATATCTAGTCTCACTCCTTTGCATTTCTGATAATGGGCATGAGGTCCAGAAAGATAAAAGTCACTTTCCCATGGTCAACTTGGGTAAGAAGTAAAACACAGAACTTCTATCTCTGAGTCCACTCCTACTTCTACTAATTGAAGTTTTTATTTTCTTGGAGCCTTGATAAGATATAGTCAATAAAATGTTCCAACATGGGGTCAACCTGATAAATAATTCCCTTGTTATTTGAAATGCTAAGTTGACATTTGAGAAAACTCCAAAATAATACTTTGTTCTCTGTTACCACACAGCTCACACTGTACAGCATATGAAAACAGTGATCTGATATTAAGTCACTATTACAATTTTGAAATCACAGATGTTGCTGACATAAGTCAGAAGTTGAAAGTACTTCAAATGACCTTTTGAAAAATGGGTTCAATCTAAAATTGCAATTATTTTCCCTCTCAAAGCATTTCTACCACTCTCCTACCAGTGTCATTTATAATGAACCCTAAATCACAAGCCTAAAGTTTTTTTCAGTTAGGAAAAAAGTTCTCTTTTGGTTAAAAATCCCCCCCAAATTTACATGTTGCTAACTTTTTAACCAATTTTGTAAGCCAGGATAAAGATAAAGTCTCATGACATAATAATATAGACCACCCTTTTGTTGAATAAAATCCAAGTAATTCACTAACAACCTAAAAAGTTAATGCCTTCAATACAGTTCCATTATTACAGATTAATATATTTCTTGTGTCCAGTTAGTGAATAAGAATTCTTTCCTAATAAAATCCAATTTTTAAGCAACCAATAAAACTATAGTTTGATTTTCTAAACTTAGCACATCTTCTAAAAGTTCTCCAAGAAAATGTGCTAAAAGTTCTAAGGAAAAAGAACTCTCGAAAGTTCTTTTTTTCCTCCTTTGAAAGTTCTTTTTTTCCTCTTTTGAAAGTTCTTTTTTTCCTCCTTTGAAATTTCCTTTTTTTTTTTTTCCGGGCTTTATCTCTGGAAGATTTCTAAGTTCTATGAAACTCTATGTTTTTCAGATTTCTTTCTTTCTCTCCTCCTCATTCATTCTGTTTCTGTTTCTTTTCTTTTCTTTTTTTTCAAACTCTCTTCNTTTTTCCTCCTTTGAAATTTCCTTTTTTTTTTTTTCCGGGCTTTATCTCTGGAAGATTTCTAAGTTCTATGAAACTCTATGTTTTTCAGATTTCTTTCTTTCTCTCCTCCTCATTCATTCTGTTTCTGTTTCTTTTCTTTTCTTTTTTTTCAAACTCTCTTCCTGGGACAGGAAGTTGAGGGTGTTGATCTTATCTGGATCTTTTCCAATCTCAGAAAGTGGTCTTAAAGGATTCTGATCTTAGACTTCTTCCTGATTTTATATTTCAGATAATTGTGTCAATAAATGAGTTCTAAATGTTTTCTCTCCTCCTCCTTCCCCACAGCTGTAAAATCATCAAGTGACTCCTTTGAGGCAAATTACTAGGCTTTCAGAGAAACAAGTATTATCTCTTCGCTCATTGAAACTGCACTGTTTTCCTGATGGGGGTGTGGGGGTGTGGGTGGGAGCTGGGGGTGCACAGTGTCAAGCCTTCTGGTACACAGGCCCTGGGCTTCCTGGCATCAGTGTGTTTTATTCTAATACTGCTCAACTTATTTCTGCAACACAGAGACATTTCTGAAAGTTTGCTGTTATGATTTCCCTTTCCCATCTGGTCTAAAAAGTGGCCTCTTTGATTCTGAGAAAAGGGAAATGTTATGTAAAAACTACTTCCTGTGAATAAGCATAATAAAAGTAGAAAGATACAAATGTCACATAACATACTCTATAAAAATATTTTTGCGCACAACTCTTTTTATAAGTTTATGAGTAAGAGGATTGCCTGGGGAAAACCCCCTCCAGCTCACCCAACATGTGCCTGGAATGCCATCCTGATTCCCCTCTGCCTGTTCCCCAAACCACCCCCTTCCTTCCATGAAACTGAAATAACCTCCTTCTTCTGAAACTTCTTCAGATGATTCTGCTCACTGCTGAAGGATTAGCATCTAGGGCAGTGCCTGGAAACTATTGAGCACTTAATAAAGATTGCTGAGCACATGAACAAAGGAACCCCAGCAGTCAGTAAGGTTACCTGACTCTGAGATATGTATTGTCTGTATCCCTTGCAAGTTTTAAAAAGTCTTGTACATTTTCACGTCAATAGGTTCATCTAATTGATGTAGCATTTAAAGAGCTGTTTCTTTTCTTCTTAGCAAATGTTTATCTCTCCCAGCTCCTTGTGAAGTGCCTTTCCAGTTCATGATAAAAGCCCGGCAAATGTTGGTTGTCTAATTAAANTGTACATTTTCACGTCAATAGGTTCATCTAATTGATGTAGCATTTAAAGAGCTGTTTCTTTTCTTCTTAGCAAATGTTTATCTCTCCCAGCTCCTTGTGAAGTGCCTTTCCAGTTCATGATAAAAGCCCGGCAAATGTTGGTTGTCTAATTAAAAAATTTCCATAATGATTTTTCCCATGCTTATTGTAAATGTTCTATGCATCTATTCATTTAGTCATCATGACAGTTATATAGACCTTGTTATAGACTCCTCGGGCTGGAGTTGCAAGGGCAAATAAAAAATGGTCTTTATCTCAAAGCATTTAATTTCCTAGGTTACGAAAAGAGTTACTAGACATTGACAGTTCAAGGTCATGAGTGTCCATCTAATAGTAAAAGAGTACACCTGCGGGAGCACGTACAGGGTTCTGAGATGGGACACAAGAAAGCAAGGGCACACTTGGGAAGGTGATGATGTGGGTCAAATTTAGGGGCACAAGGAGACACTTGCCTCCTGTGTTTCCTGCTGCCACACTCCTGCTATTTAAAGGGTAAAAATGATCACCACTAGTGAGGAGTAGATGTCTAATATTAAAGGCCAGGCAAACGTTGGACTGGAAGAAACACAAGCTGGAATCAAGATTGCCGAGAGAAATATCAATAACCTCAGATATGCAGATAACACCACCCTTATGGCAGAAAGTGAAGAGGAGCTAAAAAGCCTCTTGATGAAAGTGAAAGAAGAGAGTGAAAAAGTTGGCGTAAAGCTCAACNAGCCCTGAGCACCTCAGGAAGAGAGACCATTACCCTGTTAGTCTGGAGATCTAGATGTGTTGTAACCAAGCACACTGGGTCCAAACTCATCTGGACTCACACAAGCAAAACGGCAACACAGACAAACCAAAGGCAACAGCAGACACTCTTTCAACAACGTTAGAATTAAAGTCATAATCCTTGCCTTTGGGCAGTTTATCACCGAACTAGGTAAAATAGATTTCAAACACAAGAATTTTAAAATGTGAAAATAAAAATCTTTTAAAATTTTTACAGGAAAGTATATTCACATTTGTTAGCACATTTGTTTCTCTTTAATACATCATTTATATATGAAATATTCCATATATGCAAATTTGAAAGCATGATTACAGTGATTCCCTCTGAATCCACCATCTCACTGCAGCACTGGAACATGACCAATGATTTAAATCCACTTATATGCTCATTTTCTTTCTTATCCTCACCTCCCTTTACTTTATGCTTTTTGCTTTTGTGTTTCATTCTTTTGCTTTCTTAAAAATATAATTTTTAAATTGCATATATGTATGCCTAAATAAGATATTACTTAGCTTTATTTTGAGCTCTATAAACGCACTGAACTTTTATGCAGTTTCCAGAAACTTGCCTTCTTCACTCTCTACATTATTTTACAAACACCCAGTGTTGGAGCGAGGTGTTTGATTCACTTAGGAAAAAGTGAAAGTGTTAGTCAATATTGTCTGACTCTTTGTGACCCCATGGACTATAGCCGACCTGGTTCCTCTATCCATGGGATTCTCCAGGCAAGAATATTGGAGAAGGTTCCCATTCCCTTCTCCAGGGGAGCTTTCCGACCCAGGGACCAAAACAGGTCTCCTGTATTGCAGGCAGATTTTTTATCATTGAGCCATCAGAAAAGCTTTTAATTTACTTTACATCTGTATAATATGCCACTATGTTAACATATTACAATATATTTTTCTTATCAATGAATATTTGAAATTTTCTAGTTTTTTGCTATTATGAACAATAATGTAACACACATTCTTGTATAAATTTCTTGGAGGACAAGTTCAAGATTGTTTCTAAGGATGTATCTAGGAGTAATACTGGCTATTTCTAGAGTATATGAATATTTAACATTAAGATATGGGCTTCCCACCTGGTGCTAGTGGTAAAGAACCCACTCACCTGCCAATGAAAGAGACATAAGAGATGTAGGTTTGATCCCTGAGTCAGGAAGATCTCCTAGAGGAGAACACAGCAATCCACTCCAGTATTCTTGCCTGGAGAATCCCATGGACAGAGAAGCCTGGCGGGCTACAGTCCACAGGATTGCAGAGTCAGATACAACTGAAGTGACTTAGCACGCAACATGAAGAAATAATGCCAAGTTGCTCTCTAAGTTTGTTGTATCAATTATTTTGATACCTAGAATGTATAGGCGTTTTCATTGAGCCTAATCAACTCTTGACACTTCATATGTTAGACTCTGTAATTAATGATAATCTTAAGGGGGTAAAATGGTATATCATTGTGATTTTAATTGTCATTGCTTTAAAATGCTTCCTTTATATTGTGTTTTGGTAAATAGGTTTCTGAATTTTAACATATTAAATATAGCCACGTTTTCTTATGTATACTCTGTATTCACTCAGTGTTCACTCTGTATTATTTATTAACTCCTTACTATTGAAACTCAAGGTCATAAATTTATGTTTATGCTTTTTAAATATTTCAAGTTTTCTTTTCATATTTAAATCACTGTGCTGTGCTTAGTCCCTCACTCACGTCCGACTCTGTGACCCTTATGGACTGTAGCCTTCCAGACTCCTCCGTCCACAGGGATTCTCTAGGCAAGAATCCTAGAGTGGGTTGCCATGCCCTCCTTCAGGGAATCTTCCCAACCCAGGGATCGAACCCAGGTCGCCCGTATTGCAGGCAAGTTATTTACCATCTGAGCCACCAGGGAAGCCCTTTAAATCATTAATCCATCTTAATTATGTGTGTGGGTGTATGAGAGAGAGAGGGGGTGATGGACTTAATTTTATCGTTTTCTATATAATCAATTGTCTAGGTATCATCCCCCTTTCCTTCATCCCCCTCTATCTAAGGTGGCTCAGTGGTGAAGAATCCACCTGCCATTGCAGGAGACGTGGGTTTGATCCCTGGCTTGGGAAGATCCCCTGGAATGGGGAATCACAACCCACTCAGTATTCTTGCCTGGAAAATTCCATGGAAAGAGGAGCCTGGCTGCCAAAGAGTTGGACAGGACTGAGCACATATGCACACACCCTGTATTAAAGTCTCTATCTACATAGGGTCCTTCTGTTCCATTAGTTAATCTGTCTGTCCTTCATAAATATTACATTATGCTAATTCAATACTTAATATTTTGACATTTGGTGGTCAGCCCGCTCACCTTAGGCTCCTTCTTCCATAATCTCTTTGCTGTATTCTGTCTGTTACTTTTCATATACATTTTAGAATCAGTTTGTCAAGGTTCTTGAAAAACTCTGTTGACACTTTGATTTTAATTGTATTTGATTTTAGTAGAAATGATGGACCAATTTTGGAAACCCTGATATCGTTACAATATTGAGTCTATTTGTGAGTATGATGTATCCCTTTACTTATTTAGATCATCTTTAAAATCTTTCACTCAAGTTTTATAATTTCCTGTATAAAGTATAACATAAAAAGATACAACACTTAAAGATTTACTTCTCCGTGACTTATACTTCTTGTTGCTTTCATAAATGGCAAATTTTAAAACATACATTTTCTAAATTTTTGTGGGTATACTAAGCTCTTTATTATTTTCAGTAATTTTCGTGGGGATTTCTGACAGGCAATGATATCATCTGCAAAGTATTTGATTCTTAGACTTATCACTGCTGCTCCTCCCCCATGGCAAGCCTCTCCAGAGAGACCATGGAAGTGTGTCCCCATTAGAAATACCATTTGCGGTAGGCTTAAAAAAACCAAAATACAGTATTGTAAAGTAAAAAAATAAAATTAAAAAAAATAGATAATAGTTTGTTGGTTTAAGATAGTTCTAGTGTGTGCCTATGTTTTTAACTGAAAAAGGAAACAAGCCATAAATGGGTTTGGATTTTGCTAAATACTTTCTCTGCATCTCTTAAGATGATCATACATTTTTTTTTCTCCTTTAACCAATAAAGAAATGTTTAAAATAACACATACAGATTTTCTAGTGTTAAACAACCCTTTAATTATGGGATGAACCAAACTTGGTTCAGATGTTAATCTTGCTTTATACTTCTGAATTCTGTTTGCTAATATTCTGTTCCGGTTTTGCGTCTGTGTTCATGAGTGAGATTCATCTTTTCCTATTCTTTGGAACAGTTTACAAGGGGTTGAAATGATTTGTTTTTTTTTCAGAGCTCAGTAGAATTTGCTTGTAAAACCATCTGGGTCTAGTGTTTCCTTTGTAGGAGAATTTTAAAGACATTTTATTTTTATAAAATTATATTTTTTCTTGGTTTAGTTGTTATATTTTTCTAGCAATTTGTCTATTTTATCTAATTTTTCAAGTTTATTGACCTAAAGTTTTGCATTGTATTCTCTAACTCACCTTTATTAGTCATTATATTCTACTTTCTTTTTCTTTCTTGATTTGATAGAAGTTGTTTATTTTCAGGTTTTCCAAATAATCAACTTTTTTGTTATTACCGATTCTTTCAATTTTATGCTTGCTTTTTCCCTTGATTTTTATCTTATGTCCTTTAATTAGGGTTATATTATTCTACTTTTTACTGCTTAATACACTTGCCTCATTATTTTTCAGCTTTTCTTCTTTTATAATACAAGTGCTTAAGACTTTACAATTCCCTACAAGCACCTCTTTTATTGCATTCCACAGGTTTAGATGCATATTATTTTTATTACCACTGAATTATTATTTTTAAAATTTAAATTGTGAGTATTTCTTGAATGATAAAGGTGAATGTTTTGATTTCCAAATGTATGGGAATTTCAATTATTAAATTACAACCTAATTGTCTAACTTAATACTCATGGCTCCTGGGTATGTGGTCTCTGATAGCATTTTTTTTTAATTCATTGAGATATATTTCATGGTCTACAATGTCAGTTTTTAAAATGCTCTATGTGTGACTGAGAATAATATGTATCTTCTGATTATTATGTTCAGAGTTTTATATGTGCATCAGATCAAGCTTGATTATGGTGCTGCTTAAATCAGCCGGTCCTTTATTAATTTTTTGCCTGCACTCTTAATAATCAAGAGATCTAACAGTCTCATACCAAAACTGTAGATGTGTCAAAATTTCTACCTAGTTATTGTTAACGCTTTCTTTGTATATTTTAGTCTTTTTTATTTGCTGTATGCTGTTTAAATTAACGGTATTTTTATGATGAATTAAAACTTTTATCAGTGTTGGTGACATAATTTTGTGCGGTGATTTTAATAATTTCTTTATCTGAAATATCTTTATTTCTTTTGCATTTACCTTTTATTTTTTTCTTTTCCAAGTCGTTATACTTCACAGCATTAGGCTGGAATTTTTCTCCATATAATAAACTTTTGACTATTGAAATTCACTGACTTGTGATTAGTGATACAGTTAGATTTTGTCATATCATATTAATACTTTTTTATTTTATTTATTCCATTTTTAATGTATTTTCCTTTTATTTGGGTACTGATTTGTCTGCATCCAGCCCTGTTTTCTGGAATTTGTTTACCCAATTCCATTCCTTCAGCAATTATTCTTAAAATTTTACCATTTATTTTTAGCATGGCACACTTATAAAATCTAAAGTTAAAAACAAAAACGTAACCTTTACTTTCTTGAAAGGAGGAAGAAACTTTGAGCTTTTTAACTTTGATCATCCCTCTTCTGAGGTTCCTTATAGTAGCTGCTTTCTGTGTTTTATAATCTGTGATTGAATCTCCTTCTTGATCTTAATAGGTGAGATGTCTGCGGGCATAAATGGAGTTGAGGCCATTTTTTTTTTTTTTTTTTTTTTTTTTT